>BMAV01024950.1:0-24043 GCA_019973955.1 Trichonephila inaurata madagascariensis | reverse complement strand
TTCCCCTTTCCCAGTATGTCGATCATATGTTTTGCCCACAGAAAGGTCATCATCCGTGAGACCCTTGCGGTTTGATTTATTAATGAATTGCAAAATTCTTCTTGGGTGAGAATTCTTTTTCTTATAGATACCTGAAAAAGTTTTTGGTTATTCGTTTGCACAGTATTCCATGATAAATAAAAGAATGTGTCAGATTTTTTTTTTTTTAAAAAATGTTTAAAAACCACCTACCAACATCCACGGGAAAATTCAGATTTATGATGTGTAACATTTTTTTCCTCTCGGTTGCTGGATAGGGGGGTGATTTCGTAAAAAGGACGATGTGGGGGGAACGAAAGCCGCGCTACATTTGACCAAAAAGGTGCGTGGTGTGTCTTTTCGCTGCCCCCCAGGGGGGGCCAACTCTAGAAACCCATCGTTTTTGGGGGCTTGGCCCCCAATTCCGTTAGTCACGATATTGGGGACATAAGTGGGGCGAATCTTATTTAAAAAATGGAAAAAAGTGATTTCGGGGGTGTAAAACTTTCTTCGAATCAAACGGTTAAAAAAATGAAAGTTTTCTGCATTTGTACTTTTACCATATAACGAATGGTTATCTTTTTTAAAATTATCCCCCCTTCCCCTGATTTTGAGTGGTGATTTTAACTTTAACTTCACTTTCAAAAGCTGAGCGCTCTAGCTCTTATGAATGATGAACTCAAGCTCGAAATGAACACAAATCAAAATATTTCGACTGTAATTGACGCTGTTTTTCAACGGTTTTAAATACTTTGAAATCCAAGTATATGTGTCATTTTTTAGTTATTGTATGTCTATTGTTCCATCTTTTAAATTGAACAAGAATAGTTTTTTTTGATAAAATATTGCATTACCCCTTTTTGTTTAAATACATTTTTCATTAAAGATATAATTATTCGATGAAAATTATTTCCAATCATACCGTGCGTTTTTTTTTTTTTTATATTTTTTTTTAAAAAGGTTTAAAATTGCGTATTTACCAGATAACATGTCAGATGTTACATATCATATGCGACTACTGAAGACCTCTTTTTTTTTTTTTTGGGAGGATGAAGGATAAGAATACAGATATCTTTTAGAGGATGAAAATGCCATTCCCTCAACAAATGTAAGAAAAGAAAATTAATAGCAAAAAAAAAAAAAGAAAAAAAGGACCTCATGACAACCCTTCAAAAATAGGGGATTTAAATAAATATTTCGTTTTTTTTTTAGGCTTTTTCAAACAAATGAAAAAATTCCCCCCTTTTCATGCAGTGACTCAATTTAAAGTCAAGCGCACTATCTTGGGAAAGAAACCTGGTGCTACAAGCAAAATTTAAAGTATCTAATATATTTTTCTATATTATAGTTATTTAAACATTAAGACGAAAATGTGTATCTAAACAATTAGAAATATCTTTATTATCTTTTTACGACATATAAAAAGGTGACTTGTATCCATTGTATTTGTAAGCAACGCTAGACTTGTCAGCTGAAAGGAAAACATGGACTACAACCATCGTCTGTTGATAAAAAAAAAATAAAAAAAAAAAAAAAAGAATACTTAACACTTCCTGCAAACTCACTCAATCATTCGATTTGGGCTTTTCTTACGTACGATAATTCCAGAAGCAAAACCGTATAAGAATATCTAACCCACACGATCGTGCGGGTCGGGTCTTAATAGGTTATCATTGTACAATTATTTTTACTTTGTGAATAATGTTTTTGTGTCATAAATGTGTTTTATTTTGCTTATACACACTGTTCTTAAATTTAACTTTAAAAGAAAAATTATAACTGTTACCATTGTTTTGTTTATTCATTTCTTTTTTTATATTTTTTTTTTTTTTTATATTATTTCGTTTGTTTAAAAAGGTAAACCCTTTCTGACAATAAAATTCATAATGAAGTCAAACGGTCGATCTGACAACACTGGCGAAACAAAAAAACTGCATATGGTAGCGGCAGATGTTACCATTTGCCCTCACCGTTGCTCAGGAGCCGTTTGTTTTCCCATGTAAGACGGTTTTACAAAGTGCTTTTTTTGGCGGGTTTTTAACGAAACCGAAAAGAATGAACAAAAGATAAATTTTGAAGTTTTTTTTTGCGGCAAAACCCCGACAGAAACTTATTCGATGCTGGTACGTGTATGAAGATCCACGTCCAAAAGTGTTTTACGAGGGTTCGCCCTTTTTGAAAAGGGCCCGGGGAAAGTGTTTCTGCCCATTGTAGGAAAGCCCGGGTGGCCCTCCATCAGTGAAAAAACATTGGGAAAGAGTAAATTAACCCCAAAAGACGTCGATTCGGCCCCTGATATCTGGACGATAATGCACAAGGTGATTTAAATTTTGCCCCGTTTCATAAAAACGCTACGCAAGTTCGACCCCAGTACACACAACAAGGTTCAGGGTTTTTTTATTCACAAATCTCCCTTTAAAATCCAATACCGTCAAACATTTCCCTGAAAAAAGGAGGTGTTTAAATTGAACATCCACCTTTCCCGCCAGATCTCAACCTCTGATTTCTTCATATTCCCAAACTCGTTTTTAAAGGAAAAAATTTCAGATAATTCCCCAAACCCAAACAAAACGAGACAGGCTTTTTTTGAACTGCTTCTAAAAAGAATACTTTTCAAAGTTTCGGACATGGCAAATCTGGGTATAGTTGGGGAGTTGACTATTTGAAGGAAAAAATAAAGCTTTCGTTAATTTTCATCTCCCTTTTAATGTTGTATTCCCCGAGTTTTATTGTCAGAGGTTTTTAAAAAATCAATCGGCTGTTCTTGCTGCAACTTTTATATTCCTTTGTATTTTCTATTATTAGATGTAATTTTATATGTTTTGTATGCATCACTCTACAGAATTATAAGTTATTAATTACTGTTGTCCTTTTTTTATATTAAGTGAAATATCTGCTTGCCAAATATTATCATAATAACCTCCTAGAAATTACTGACAAACAAGAAGGAAAGTATTTGTAATATTTTTTTATTATTATTGAGAAAATCTTTTTCAAGTTATGATACCTTATCTCCAAAAATACTAAAAGATTATCTCTAAAATATGTAAAGTTTTGTTTCATCTCATATGATATTTTATTCTTAAAGCAAATGGATATTTAGGTAATTAATGATATTTGAATCTTAAAAACATGTTAAATTTAAGTTTAATTCATTTAATTTTCAAAGAATTAACAAATACTGTAAAAAGAAGTATATTTCTTTATTGATATAGGGGGAAAACATTGAGATAAAATAAATTTATTTAAAATTTTAAAAATAATTATGAAAATAATCTGGTTTTTGATGGAAAAACTTTTCATAAAAGGTGATTAAATCAAACGATATGGCTTTTTTACAATTTATATAATAGGGTTTTTTTTCTATACAGTATGTGATGGCTCTATCCACGATCTTCTAACTAACTGTCCTCTTGGGGAATTTTTGGTCCTTAAAAATTATTTTATTAGATCGCTTCTTCCGAAGAAGAGAACGTAAACATTCAAATTAAGACTACTATATAATGACTAAGCTTTCAGATTAGAAAGGAGATATATATATTTGCCAGTGGAGAAGTGATTAATCTAATTTAAAGTGTACGCAAATATTTAGTAATTGATAATTGTAATAATTAAGGTGACGATCTGTCACTTACTGCTGTCTTCGGTTAATGTTAAAGAATAGGACCAGAATTTGGAACATTTTTTCAGATATAAAAGAAATGAAACATTAATACTATATTATGGCTTCACTATACTTTAGAGTGCAAAATTTTTTATCATACTTCCCGTTTTTAACCGAGTTTATTCATTTTTTCTGATATAAAATGTGTTTTGCGTTTTTTCTCCCATACCGTAATGTTAAATGGGCCATGCCTTCACGTATTAAAACAAAAAAGAAAGTATTCATGGAATATTTGGTAATGTTAAAAACACTATATTGTTAACGAAGGTATGAGTTATATATAATATTTCAAATTTCTATAGAAATTGAGGTATTTTTTCTGTCTGAAAATGTACTTAGCGTTTAGTTCAAGAACTCTTACATTTACAGAAGATAGCCTTAAGCTTTAATCTAGGTTAGATAGCTAGAAAATCAGAGTAATTGAACTGAAGTAAGCGTTACAAGTAATTAAAGTCTTCTCATATCTCGTGTACCTCGTTAATTGTCTTCATATTGATTAATTAGGGGAATCTTTTATTTGGTTTTTGATTGAATTTTTGTGTCGTGGTTTGTGCAAAAAAATTAAAAATTAAGTGTTTTTAAAATATGGCTTTTTTTTTTTCCCTTTTTTCCCACCCCTTTTAGGCGCGGAGGTAAGATCCTTACAAGTATAGCAAAAAAATAAGGAAACGGCCTTGTATATATGGCTTTATCAAAACTGTTAGGGGCATTTTTTTCTCTAAGTATGCTAATAAAGCAGCTAAATCAGCGTTCAATCATTGACATGCACAACTTGAATTCATCGTACCACTTACCATAAATTCAATGCAATAAGGAAAGTTGGTGTTATTACTTATGTCACCCGATCGACAGTACCATCAAATCAAGGTGCACGAAATTCATTGTGGTAAAGGGAAAGGGATTTTAGCCCCGTTTAGTTTTGGGCCAAACCCATACGGTGTGACAGTGTGTTTTAAACCTTTCCCAAACCCCCCTTTTTAGGGAGATTATTTTGGGAGTGGTCGGGGGCCTCCCGGCTCGATGGCTATTTAGAGTAACCCCATACCGCAAAGGCACTATACATATACAGACATCATGCCTTCTCCGGAATTCGAACCCAGGCCCTACGACACAGCAGTCAGCGTCGCTAACCACTATAGCGGATGGGTAATAGTGGGAAATGGGGAAATAAAATGAAAAGGCTAATTTTTTTCAATTGTTTTTTCAAAAACAAAAAAGGAGTTGCTCAGTGACTGTACTCCCAGTTTTGAGAAGTAATAATCTATAAAATATTTTACAAAACAATATTTAAAGGGGGTTTATATTCTCCCCCCAATTTAAAACAAAGATCAAAAAGATTTTATTTAAGGCAATGAATGTATTGTACAGTAATTATTCCAATCTCTCAATCGAAATTTGGTGAAATCATAACTTGAAAATTAGATTAATTAAAAGTTTTAATGTAGTTATTGTTTTATTTATTTGACTGAAAACGCTGATAAGAAAGTTTTCTCAAAATTTATCAACCTCAATTATATTTTGGCACTTCACAGACATAGTTGATACAAGCGTATATCCTGCCTAGGTCACCTAATCCAGGATTAGACCTTAAGAAGTAATTTTTGAACAAAAATGGCCACACCACAATAACGTTAAAATATCCATAAAATCTGACCTATTTTTTAGAAATCTAAAATCCTTTGTGTTCATAAATTAAGAAGATGCCAATCGATGAAATATAAAGCACCTAAGTTATTTTCCCCCTTATGAAAAGCCCAAGGGCAAATTTTTTTAAAAAAATTTTGTTTTTGGGGCACAATGATAGTGTAATACAACATATCGTTTCACACTTTATCGGTAGGTCTTCTCAAGAATTCATTCAATGTTGAAATATTTTAAAGTAAGGATATTAAGTTACGGCGGGAGGATAAAAATCTATCTCATGTATTTGCGTGATGAAAAAAAAAATATCACGTTTGATATCTGTTGATGCAATTTCAGATTTGAAGTAGATTTTTGACGCTTTGTTATTGTTATTGGGCATCATAATTCTATTGTTTTTCAAACTCAGAACAAAAGGGCGGGGATTTCCTGAGATTTACCAAAGGTACTTTAAAATTACGACTTTGGAGCTTTTTTTATTTTAAAAAAAATCATCGCATAGTTAAAAATCAGTAGCATTGAAGTAAGGTACCACAAATGGGGTCAAGAGAACTATTGGCGCATTGGAATCAAAAATATTGTGCTTAAAAGACTTGCTGCATTGTTTCTGTTTTTTATAAGGATTTTTCAATAGGGCTTAACCAAATATTTATGGAGTTTTGACACTTACATTTTTAAGAGCATATCTTAGTCATGAATTTTGAAAATACTGTTTAACATTTATTCTTTTGACATAAACTTGTATTATGTCAAATTATATGGCAATAAAATATATGACAACTATTACAAACAATACCATGACCAAGAGATACCGTATATCGCAGAGTTTCCGTCATGTCAAAAAACATGAAATCAGTTATCTTAATGCTGTTTTCGGTCAATGCTAAAGAATAGGACTCGAATTTAGAACATTTTTTCAGATATAAAAGAAATGAAAAATTAATATGATATTCTGGCTTCACTATCCTTTAGAGATTAGCATTTTTTATCATACATCTCATTTTTTAACCGAGTTGATCCATTTTTTCTGGTATGAAATGGGTTTCGCGGTTTTTCTCCTATACCGTAATGATGAATGGGCTATGCCTTCACGTATTAAAACGAGAGAAAAAATATTCATGGAATAATTTGAAATTTTTAAAAGCACCATATTGTTAACAGATGTACGAGTTATAATATTGCAAATTTACATGGAAATTGAGGCATTTTTCTGTCCGAAAATGTGCTTCGCGTTTAGTTCAAGCTCTCGTTCTTTTACCGAAGACAGCCTTAAAACGAATATAAAGCTCTCCCATATTTGCTCTATACTACTTGATGAAATTACAGACGTTACTAAACTGTGTCAAATAATTGTATACGTGAGATGTATTTAAGCGTATCAGAAAATGTTTTATGTAAAAACTAGAGGGAAACACAAATAGAGAAGAAATGTTAGAAATGTAGAAATAAATAATCTTATACGTATGCACTAACAGTGTGCACTGATGGTGCTGTAGCATTAAAAGGTTATAGTAAAGGACTAAGAGTATTAATAATGAACATTTAGAACTGCATTTATAGTATTCAACCATTGCATGATATACAGGGTGCATAGGAAAGTCCCCTAAACCTGAAAATACCTGAGAACGAAGAGAGCTACAGCTTTTACAAGTGAGGTCATGATGCGATAAATTGATTAGGCACGATCCAATACAAATGGCAGCAGGGTCCCTAGTGACGAAGTTTGAAAGATAGACATTGTAAATCGAAAACAAAAAGAGATAGAACAAAAAACATTTCCAGTTAGAAAGTTTTAGAACATTTATTAATTATTATAAAATGTGACATTTAGTTTTCAAGAATAGGATAAATTGTCACCGCTATACTCAAAAATGTCCGAAATCAATGTACTCCATTTTGTGTAAGTGGTTTAAGAAATAGCTATGAGAATGATGAAATACGCCCAATTTATTACATAAAACACATACATCAATACATTTTGATGACTGGATACAAAATACAAAGGCAAACATTCAAGCAGTGATTAAAAGTTAATGTCTAATATGTTCAAAGAGTTCAGAGTTAGAAGAGCTAGTTCCAAGGGCATAGGTGCTGTCCTATCAACCGTATCAATGATACGGGACCCCCAAGGTAAAGAGGCCCAAACACGTGTAAGCAAAACAATCTTAAAATGTTAAGGGGCCTCTAAAAGGGCTCCCAAAGAATTTTGATACAGGGCCCACTCAGGATTAGCTACGCTAGTGCTTATGTTGCGAAAGCACCCAAAGAGCGAAGGAGTGATTGACCCGAGGAGGGGCGAGCGCCTAATAAATCTTAGGCACCCAAGGAGCAAAGGGGTGACTGACCCGAGGAGGGGTGTGAGCGTAGTTTCTCTTTTCTCTGGTGGCAACAAGGGGAGGAAAAGCGCTCCGAAGAGAGAGGGAAAGAGAATTCCTCTAGATGCGTTTGGAGGAAACAGACGGCTATGAGCGTGCTCGATAATATTTAACCTTTTTTATGCATCCTTGTAAATACTTAATAAATGTTTTATTTAAATTGAGAAACACTCGTAGCCACATAATTAATTTCGCACTTAGTTTACAGTTTGTGAATGAGTTGTGAATTTGAGTATTGAACAACTTAGTTCGCAAATATTTTCAGGTTAAAACGATTCACCTTGCGTACGTAAGCTTTTGCTGCAAAGTACATTAATAAGGAATAGGACAAGATATTGCAATATGATGTTCTTTTCAACTAAAGTTAGATGGCTCTCACGCAACAAAATATTGTGACGCATTTCTATTTGAGAAACAAAATATGTGTTTTTTTTAATAGAAAAAGAAGCATATAATGGCAAATTCATTTATTACTGAAGATTGTCTCGAAGATTCCACTACATGGGTTGAATTTTTGAAAAACTTAACTAAATGAATTTAAATCTACAAAGCGAATATGCAAACATTTGATATTGAACAGTACAAGTGAAGCTTTTAAGGCTGTTTTCGGTAAAAGTACGAGAGCTCTAATTAAACGCGAAGCACATTTTCAGACAGAAAAATGACCCAATTTCCATGGAAATTTGCAATATTATAACTCGTACCTCTGTTAACAATATAGTATTTTTAAAGATTTCAAAATATTCCGTGAATACTTTCTTTTTTTGTTTTAATACGTGAAAGCAAAGCCCATTTAACATTACGGTATAGGATAAAAACTGCGAAACATATTTTATACCAGAACAAATGAATCAACTCCGTTAAAAATGAGAAGTACGATAAAAAATGCTGCTCTCTAAAGGATAATGAAGCCAGAATATCATATTAATTTTTCATTTCTTTTGTATCTGAAAAAATGTCCCAAATTGAGGTCCTATTCTTTAACATTAACTGAAAACAGCCTGAAAAATAAACTCATTCTTCGGAAAGAAAAACTGAAAAGAAACTACTAAAATATGTTCTCGTGCTTTTCAAAATTTTCTAAAGAAAATATAATATGGATTTCTCGTTATTGAAACCAATCATTTTGGAAAAAAGAGTTGCGAAAAATTTCCAAATAATAAATTAGGTTGGATACGTGATCCAATTTTGTTTCATATTTCTGATTCCAATATCCTTTCAAATATAAAGAGAACAGTTAACACATCTTTCCATAGAGATGTATTGGATTGGCAAAAATTTTGGTTACCGATTGGAAATTTGAAGAAAATGGGGAAATATTTTGATTCTATTTGTATCAATCTGCTTAAATGAAACAAGCCTTTCAAAATTAATTGCCATTAAAACAAATCTATTGATTTCGATTGAATCTAGAGGATTATTTATGATTTGCGATTTCCAATACAGATCCGAACATAGAAGCAATCTCTATTTTTTAACAAGGGCATATCTCATATTGAATTCATATGATGTCAAGTTCTTTTAGAGAGTATTTTTTATTAAAAACATTTATGCACACATAAATAAAAACCTTCTTTGTAAAGTTATGTGTTTTATTCAAATATATATTCAAGGAAAAAGCATAAATGAAAATCCCGAAAAAGAATTTCCGTTTAACAACGCTACTATGTTTTGTATTCTTTAAATGTTAATCTTTTACTACGCTCTGAAGATTTAAAAATAAATAAACTTCTATTATTTAGTCACGACAGAATTTTTCCCTAAATGAGGAGGGGGGAGAAAATAAAAATATTTTGCTTTCCACTTTTTTTATCCGAAAGGTCTTTAGCGGTACCAAAACTCTAAAACCGTTAGATTGAATTGTTAGAAAACACAATATGCTCAAAAAAAGTGCAAAATTTTAAATATTTAAAAATGGGAAAAATGCATCAATTATAAATGTAAAAAAACAAACTATTCAATTATTGTTTTATTATGGGGACTTAGTCTTTGATTTATTGGTTTTCAAATTGTTTTGTTTGTTCCGTATATATATACATTATGTAAAACAGTTTTGGGGCTCAAAATAACACAAAAAGCTAATCACTTTATTTTTTAAAGAATTTTTTAAATTTATGAAGGGATTATAAAGTTCTACTCCTCCTACAATAATTAACTTACTCACAGGAAATTTGATATGCAAGTATCTCATACTATGTATAGCATTAGTTGGTATGGATTTTTTGCTAGCGTGATAATATTCGTAAAAGACATTTTTTTCTGTATCTTTATTGAAAATTCCTTAAAAATGTGTAAATTCTAAGCTCAATTATTTTTTAAAAAGATAATTATTGATTTACTTCAAAAATGCGCACCAACTTTTGTTGCATGTACTAATGGCAATAAGTAAAAAAAAAAATTCTTAACATTTGGCACAATAGAAAAAATGCCTTAGCATTTTAAATGAAGATAAACTAGTTATTTTTAAGTTAAAGTTTTTATTTGCCGTTGGAATATAAATAAAAACGAACATAAAAGTTATCATAACTCTCGGTTTTTTAAACTTAAAACTTTCAAATTTTTTGAAATTATAGAAAAATATATAAAAAATAATTTAGGCTAAAAAAACTGTGTTTGATTTTTGACCGACTTTTGTTATTTTAATCGTGTTGTGTGTTTCCCCTTAAATACTAAATTAAAATTACTTAGCAAATAAAAATGGAAAAGTTAAAAATAAAATTTCTCTTAAATACCTAATAAAGCAACTTATAATTATCATACAAAATATCAATGTGACAATTTGTAAAACTCTCAACGATATTAGTCTAGTTCCTACTTCCCCCAAGAAACACAAGAATGAAAAAAAAAAGATGCAAAAAGGAACAAAAAAAGTTCGAAAATAAACCATGTTTTAGTGAAGCTAATCCATTAATGCTTTGTTTCTGTATTCCATTGAGACAGAAACCGGGAAGAACTTGCTTTTACATATGGTCTCACTTTTAAAGAACATACAAAAGAAAGAAAACGTTTCAGCAGGAAGAACAAGCGATTTATTTCATGCAGAATTAAAACAAAGGAAGTAAAAGTCAAGAAAAACAATGGAAGTCGATACGAAAAAGAAAAACTTCTCTTTCACTTTGGAAATAAAATTAGTTTTTTCACCTGCTCAATGTAGTTTTCTGATTAATAAACGTGTTGTTATAACCGTGTGAGTTTTATTTATTATGAATCTTTGAAAGAATATATATATTTATGATCTTTCAATTAACTCCTTTAGGGTAGTTTTATCGATTTTTTTTTATGAGTGATTGAATGGTTGTTATTCTTCTTTTTCCTTTCTTTTAGGAATATTTTTGTCTTAGCAGCAGCTGTTGATTATAATTGGGCGTTAATGTTAAGATATATATTTGATACTCGTGAGTTTTATTTGAAAAAGCGTATTTTCCAACTTTTTTATCAAAATGAAACTATTACATATCTGTAATGATTTCGTTTTCTTGAAATTTATTGTTTTTTCTTTCTTTTTTTTCAATATAAATTTTAACTGAACTGAAAAAACCCTAATATATACATTTTTCTCTAATATATATACATTTAAGAATAATTGCGAATTATGTTTATATTTTTTATTTATTTTTTGAATTTTGAGATAATATACTTTATTTGTTACTTAAATAACAAAGTTAAAGCTATTTAAGAAGTTTTGAGAAATCGAGCGTATATAGTTTATTTAGATTTTATACCGCAAAAAAAAAGGAGGGAAAAAATTAAACATCACGGTAAGTTTATGTTCTTTTTCTCACAATAGATGGCAGTATAAGTCAGGAATTTAAAAATATTTGTTTAAACTTTCCTTCGTATTTTTTTAAAATTTTATTGTATTACTATAAAAATTTTTTGGGGAGAAGGGATTTTTTTTGGTGACTGAATTATAATGCAATCTGTTAAGATATCATTGTTCGAGTCTTGTACTACATTTTGTCTTAAGCTATATTTAAGATATTAACAACACATTATCAAAAAACTTACTAAAGTATTTTGCAACATTTTATTTTTTTGTTATAGAGGGAGAATATATAAAAATGTGAAGTAATTCTTTTTGCTAATAAAAAATAACTTAGAAATTTTTTTCTTCATTAACAAAAACGGGACAACAATAAAAATGCCGTCAAGTATCACTGGCGCAGCTTGCACTGAGTTGGCCCTTTATCAAAATTACTTCTGCGAGGCCCTGTTTTATACATGAGAACCATAGTTATTGTAGTTACACATGTTGGGGCCCCTGTAGCTTGGGGGCCCCGTATCATTGATTCGATTGTAGCTACGCCCCTATCAAGAATTCTCTACTTTTACATAGAACGAATGAACAATTTACGGAAACTTTTTAATTATAACAAAAATTCCCAACAAATAAAATGTTAAGTAGCATTTGCCAAATTCAAAATGAAATTTTCAATCCTAGCTTAAATATTTAAATTTGCATAAACATTTATCAACAACAACAAGATCATAAACATTTTATTAAAGTCAACAGCATAAAAAATAAATAAGACTAAAACAATTTAAACTACTTGAAGAAAGAATTTAAATATTTCCCATTTGTAAATAACTTTACCTCCGTTTTATATTAAGAAATATTTTTGTAATAATTTTGTTATTTCTACGATGTTATTCATCGCTGAATGTTTTGTAAATAAAACCTACGAAAGCTTTAATGAAAATAAAGTAATTTATTTTTTCGTATCAAAATAGAATAACAATAAATAAGTAAAACAATTATTAGAGGGAACAATGAAGTAAATTTTTTCTAAGAAATATAACCGCAAGCCAATCAAAAGTAGTCTTAACACATAAATAAAATTAAAATTAAAGACGCCATTTTCTTTCCAATGATAATACAGATATTAAAGGTTTTGTATTTTCAATAAATTGCAATAAAATTCATACATGCACCTTTTTTAATAATTTACTGAAGACAATTGTTGATTGCTATAGGTCTATTTTTTTGTGAAATTAGGATTATTTATTTTTAATGTCTAGGAAGTGACCTCAGATTTTACTCCTGTACAATCTCAGTGACTGGAGTAAAGCTATCAGTAAATTTTTTAAAAGATTTAGATGTACTCTCTTACATAAAAATTAGCTAATAGCTTTCTAGTTCTTGAATCCTTTGCCCTTGCATAGATTGGAAGACAGATTTGAGATATCTTGACGTTGCATGTTTTCAACGGTTAGAAGGAAGATGTTCTTAAATTTTATATACCTCATTTATTTCACAAAAATAATAGGTAGAGAAGGAAACTTTTCATGTATTATTCATTTTGACTTATCAAGTTATTTCATGAAATACCTAGTTGCTCTACGAAATAACTGAACTATACACTTTTATTATATAAAAATCATTAAATTTGAGTTTTATAATATAGTGGCAGTTCTGTTCGATTTTTTTACTATGCGAATTTCATATTATTTATAGCTGGAAGCCCATTTATTTTTAGAGTCAGTTTAATGAGGCAAATGCACCCTCTATCACACTTTTCTACAATTTTTTCCCCCAAAAAATGAGGCATGTGATTGCTTGTAGAAATTCTCATCACAGATTGCCAGTTAATGCCAGGCAAGTTGCATCTATGTTTGCTTTCGTTGATCTTCATGAGAGAAAAACTTTGCTCACAGATAAATGCTGACCCCCAAAAAAGAGAATTTTTTCTGTCTATTTGTGGTTTTCTGGCTGTCTTGGCGGACCGCTGTCCGCTCACTTCTGCCTTGTACGATTATTCGGTACTTACCTATTATACCGTAAGCCAAACGAAAATAAATCGCCAATTCTAAAAATGTCACTAAATGTTGTCGTAGTTATTATTACTATGTTCGAATGTGAGCGGGAAAGGTTTCCACTGTTGGCTGAATATCGCGAAATTTGGCAACATCTTTTGATTTGACGAAATTAAAAAATTGGTGGTAAATACCGATTATACATTTATATGTAATGGAGCTTGATTATTTCTACTACAAAAAAAACAACCAAAATTTGGTGGATGAAACCAAATGTACTTGTATCCTCTGCTGTTGCTTTTTCTTCCCAGTCATCTTGCAATTGGTTTATTCTTATTTATTATTGATTTGTTTATTTCTTTATAAAATAATCCTATACAACGATGATCTACAGAGTTTATAATGCATTCTCAGAAACTAAACAGTCTCTTTTAACAATCATTAGTAACGGGTAGGTGAACGGTAATGTTCAAATAGAGTCCCTTATTCGAGTCTTGATTTCATTAACGACCATCATGCGGAATAATGGAAGTTACCCAAATTAAATTAAATGAAACGCGGTCTCGAATTCTTCCCTTCATGTGGAAATTAAGTAGATTAAGATATCAACTCACATGTTGTTTTCCCCACTTGCTCACGTTTCAAAAATGCGAAAACCATCGATAATGTTGTTTACTGTAAAGTATATATATATATAGATCGAGACTACAGACTAGAAACATAGACAAATATTTAAAATATTTAACGCACGAATATAGAGTTCCACAGCAATGAAAGATTGGAAAAAGTAACTTCTTTTTCGAATGTTTCTTAAATCATACTGTAGATATCTGGATTACATTAAAATAACTTCTGTTTTGAATCTTTATAAATTCAATGAAAATCTTTAACTGACTTGATATCACGTGTATATATTTCGTATTTCCTCTGTCACCTTAAGCCTTACGATGACGCATTTTTCAAGTAGCTGAACTTCCATTTTCTTCAATACAAATATTTTTAAAGATTTAGCTTAGAGGTTAGCTTTTAAAGTATGCGAAACGCGGTATTTTATTTTTAGAAAATTATAGTTTTAAATTGTTTTAAAATAAATCATCATGTATTACGGCCTCTCTCAAAAATTGAAATATTTTTTTTTCCTTGTTGAATGAGTGAATGTTAAAAATTTATTAGAGTCAAGATATTATGCAATCATAATTAATAAGAGTAGAAATCCTTGGTCTTTAGAACTATAAAATGCTGTTCTGAATGAATTTTAACTCAAATTTTTATTCATTTTGGATTTGTCAACAAAATAATGCCATCGACAATTATAAGCTAGAACTAACGTATTATTTAGGTTATTCAAAAACTTATTAAAATATCTATTTGAATGAAATTTACTTAAAATTCTTTCGATCTCAACAAACAATGAAGTTAAATTATTGATAGAACATTCATAGCCCTTTTCACATTTTCTCGTCTCTGTTTGGTTAATTAATATCATATTAAAAATACACAAGACCTATTAGTAATGGCTTTCATAATTTTTAACCATGGTTAAATTAAAAGAATGAATCTTGAATTTTATATGACCACTGTAGCCAAGTGGTCACGATCGCCAACTGGAAGCCGAGATTGTTTCTGTACAGACGTTGAAGAAATTCTGGTGTCACTAAAGACTCTCTGAGTGTAGAAGCTGTTCTCAAAATCCTTCCATTAGCGTGGTGTGGAATTTGGAGAACGGGATGCCAGTTCAAATATCGTCCTCATCATTTGACCGTGGCAGTGTCGTAACGAAGAATATTAACCACCCCTTGCAAAGTCAGGTTTGGGACCCCAAGACGTACTTGGCGTCAGTCGGTTTTGGGTACCCTCCCCTAGAATCCTACCCTCCAGCAGTGTGGGGTTTGCGGGGCTTTGCGATACGTCACTGAACTGTGGTTCAGAACTGTAAGGTTCGCCACCAATAATCCTCCTGTTGATTAAGAGTGGGCCATTGATTGAATCCTCTTACAGCATGGGCCAACTGGGCCCGGGCCCAGGGCCTCCGCCACAATGGGAGCCTCGTCTCGTTCTCGACTTGAGAAAGCCTTAATAAGAAAATGATTCGAATAATTTCAACGGTCAAATGTTTTTTCCAATTGTATTCTCCAAAAAACTGGGGATTTCGAACGATATGTCAACTGGCTATGTGTGATGACCGTCGTCCACTTATAGGTCGAGTGGGTTTGTGCAATTGTAAGTTATGCACATTTATTTGTTTCAGGTTACCGTGTTTGTAGAAGTATTTGACAACGCATGCTATGTATTGTCTACTTTAAGGGTCATATGTGGGGCCTATATTTGCGTAGGGGCCCAGCTCCTAAAAAAATCAAGACGTCCCTGGCCATTGATGATCATTCAATCAATCAACCTGAATTTTATCACACTCTTCTCATTTCCACACCTCATTAAGTGCGAAATTCTAATCCCAGTCGAATTTATTGTTCAAAAGGTTTATTTACACTCAACTAATCGTCTTTAATGGAACCAGGAATAGAACTCATCATTCGACTCTCATGCCTTTTGTTTACCACTTCGTGACCTTAATCACTGGATTTTTGTGACAGTTATTTGTTTGTCATAGCTAACGAAGTGGGCATTTACGTAGTTAAGAATTGCTAAAACATGTACATTTAGTAAATAATAATAATAATAATTTTGCTAGATAGCGTATTATTATAAGAATACTTAACTAAATTATATTTGCTTTAGGATCTCTGAATTTTGTTTTATTTATCAAAAATTAGAGAGGACATATTAGTTCATGAATAATATAATAGAATAAGCATAAAATGTTGTAACTATATTGTACTTATAACTCTTTATATTGTTTTATACTACAGTCATACACATAATTTTTGTGTTGTTTCTTTATGTAGCACTGGCTAGTATACCCTTTCTTCAGATTGAAGGATAAAGAATCTTTTAATGTGTTAATTTTACGTTAAGTGCAAATTAAACAAAAAAAAAGGCTTTCTGCATATCTCAGTTGAACAAAAAAACCATATTTGTTAAATTTGAAGTCTGTAGATATAATAGCTGATAAAAAGGATTTTTTTTATTTATAATGCCTTGTAACTCTCCTGTGGGTCGATTTTTGAAAATACCTTCCTAAGCTGATCTCTGCTCAGCAAAAGTAATACATTGTTACAAATTTTGTGTAATGAACGCTTAAAATAGTGTAAGTAATTTATATCTGGAAGTGTAATATGTTAATATTACTTTCTGTTGAATTTTTATTTTATGCTAAAATTGTAATATTCGCAAGCAACGCCGTTCCTTACATTATAATGGGGATTCAATGGAAACATAGCGAAATGTTGGTGATAGAGCCAACTTGGCATAATTTTTGTGGCGCCCCTATTGACAACTTGGCGATTGATTGAACGGTGCAGAAGTCGATATGCTGTAGCGCCACCTGGTGGGGGCTACAACAAAGAGACAGCACAAAAATACATATACATGCCAATTTTCATAGTGATCGGTTGAACGGTGTTGGAGTGAAGTGAGGTCATATACACAAACATCCATTTTTATATAGAGAGATAACTAAATTACAACAGCATACACTGCTGACATATTTCCAAATATATTGGGTTTTAATATTTTTATTATAAAAATACTTTACAAAATTACTGTTTCATATGTTTGCAATGTGTACTATGTAAGCATAATTTAAATTTTAACAATGCATTTGTGCGTGAAAATGGTATAAATCCCGTTCAGGGTGTCAATCAAACCCTCAATTATCCATGCTCTTACGAATTACTATAGTTAACGAACTGAGGAAATAGATAGTCATCTAAAAATTTCCTGATTCTTGGTTGACAGAAAATCACTGCATTTGACGGAATATATCATTCTGAAACAGTTATAAAAAGAAAGAAATTCTGTCTTACATTTGCGAAGTTGGGAATTGGATCATGTGGAATGACTAGTCAGCAAAGTAATAGTTTCAGTTACGTCTGGAATTTTTCTTATGCGAATTCTTTTTCTGTAAGATGGAAGAGTCTTAGAAGCTGAAAAGAACAAGGTACTTTTCTTGAGCCAATAGTTGATATATATACGGTCATATAATAATGTTTTGAACGACATAGAATAAAATGTTTTGGATAGTTGAGAGCTGTATTATAATTATTTTGTACTAGGATGCTTATCTTCTACTTATTAATCAGTTTACAATTTATCAAATAAAGTATTTGAAATTATTATACAAGACAAAAAGGACCAAGTTAATTTTTATTTATAGACAGATCTTACAAAAAATGGATTGTTTGACTTCTTCACTGTCCTTACATATCATTTATTGTTTTTGCCGAAATTAAGTGGGTAAGTATTTCATAATCTTTTCCATATCACATAAGCTATATTCCATATCACTTTGAAGAATTGTTTATGTATATATATACATATATAGTGAAACACACGCCACATATGTTATTTTTCTTGTAGTACTAATCTCCTTGTGAGAAAATTGAGTTACATGTGCAAACTTCACTTCCCAGAGTGAATTTGAAAAATAAGATTATGGCAAGCATAGTAGTGGCCAGGGTATCCACATTGGCTACTTTATCAAATTGGCGACAAATTCGCTAAAATACGATGCCGCCAAAGAATCATCGGAAAGGATCTAGAATCGATCTTTCTAGAAATTACTGTGAAGCTATATGAAAGATCGAAACCAGGAGGCTGAATGGTAACCTATCGCGCTTCCATGCCACAGGTTCGGGGTTCAATCCCGGGGGTGTGCAAGGTCGACTCCGTCTTTCATCCCTTCAGTGTATCAATAAATGAGTACCAAACTTGCTTGAGAACTTAACACTGGGGGTTTTGCGACAGACTGACCACCTGACCGGAATATCTGCTCACGCACCTCAATACCCAAGGTCATGAAAAAGTGAGGTGGGCATAGTAGAACTTAGCCCTCATGGGCTGTTGTCCCACTGAGTTTAGTTTATATAAAGGATCTTTGCAATAAAGGTCAGTGTAGTTAAAAGTGATTGCAGTAGAGATCAGAATCTGTGTGTAAACTGCGATAAGAAACGGAGACTTTATCTGTCTGGGTTTCTGTAAGTGAAACTGTCAGTGGCGTAACGGAGAATATTAAGGCCTCCCTGCAAACTCAGGTTTTGGGCTCCAAGTCCAAATATGTACTATGCGTCAGTCAAACTTTGGGCCCCCTAGAGTCCCTGGGCCCTTCCGCAATGCGGGGGTGTACGTTACGTTCCTGGAAACTGTCATGTAGAACCGTTTCTGGCACGTTGTAAAGCTTGCTTATAGCCAGTGTGCGTTTTACGTTAATTTAAAAAAATTTGTTGTAATATTCCTATAGATTTGTCTTCATACAATCATATATGTGTGTGTTCTTCCTTGCCTATTAATAATTCTGTAATTATTCAAATAAAAGCGTCGCTTCGGTAAGGAGTGAAAATCTTTGGTTTTTAATTAATTAATACGATCTTGGCTATTTCAAAATCTTTCTTAAAAGTATTATTAATAATTGTTAAAATACTTTGCAATAATTTATCAGAAGTAGTAATTTTTTATTTTAGAATCTTTGTTAACATTACGAAATCCAATAGTATTATTATTCAGCTTAAAATTTAAAAATATACGTGAAAATTTAGCTTCTAAAATGTGTGCCTGATTTTGTGTGTTTGTGTTTGTAAATTTTACAAAAGCATTGCCAGTGGATGATAGATGACCAGAAATATAAATAAACTTTTCATTATTTTTTATATATATTGCGGGCTGGTGGAATACAAGATATCTCCCACCATATAAATTGTTTTTTAAAATCTGTCATAGAAATAATTAAATAAAAAATATATTGAGTAAATGGGGTAAAATTGAATAAAATGATTTTAAAGATAAATGGATGAATACTTTTGAATTCTTACAAGGAGCCCCTTTGCATTCAAAGCTTAATTGTATACCTCCTCCACATACCTTTACATTTCAGAACTTCAACAACAAATTTCATAAATCAACGAAGCAAAATTAGCATACTTTCAACAGGTGGATTTAAAAACCATTTTTGTACCCATTGTAGTACTTATACATTATGACTGAGATCATAGCATTTTTATGCGTTAGTTATAAATATTCAGAAATTGTAGAAGGTTCAGGTAAGAATGAATACATATTATGCATACAATAATATTTTTTTTATCGATTTTTAAGAAAATAATACAGGATATTCGATTTACTGTTAAGGTATCCGACTACGTTCGGAACCATGATTTTGCAAAATCGTATAAATTGATAATATTTATGATATTTAGTACCACTTAGATTAGAAAATGTATATAAAATTGTTTTAAGAATAGTATTACAATAAAAAATTATTTAAATACAATATTTTGACAAAAAATGAACATAGAATGACCCATTTTCAAAATATTCTCCTTTTGCCCATTGAAAAAATGCTTCTATTATAATAATATTTTGCATGTATATAGCTCAGACCTCTCTACAGAGGCTCAACTAGAATTTTTGAAATATATAACTTAGAAGTGGATTTGTCGCTATTTTACGACAACAGAGGGGAGCAATTTTAAGAAAAAAACACCGATAATTATATTTCATCTGGTAGTACCTCTGAAAATAATGAGAATTTTCAAAAATCCTAGTTCAGACTCTCTGGAGAAGCCTTTACTTTATATAAGCGCGCGCGCGCGCTAAATATTATTATTTTGGAACCATTTTTTATACAAGGAGAACGTTTTGAAAAAAGATTTTTATAAGTTAATTTTGCCCAAAATATTAATATTTAAATAATTTTGTCAAAAATAATGATATGAAACAATTTTTATACATGTATTCTAATCTAGTGACACTATATCATAAATATCGACTAAGCTGCTACCACTTGTTTGAGATCGAATACTACTAGAAAATTAAACTTTTCTTCTAAAATTTCTAAGTTTATTTACATCTTTTCAAAGGACCTTATTTCAAAGTACAAAGAAATCAAATATAGTTATCTTAGAGGATAACATTGAAAAACAAAGCTCATTTTATGCGACCGTAAATTATACTGTCTCTTCAACCTTTTAAATATTTTTAAAACATCCGATCACGTGTACGTAGGCAACATTCCTTCTCTTCGTCACCTCTACCTATTAAGATGGAGGCGTGCTGTTATTATAGCGCACTTGACCTTCAGACCTGCTCCGATTTCGTTTCTTTACTCATCCTAATTTTTAAAAGACAAATCACGCACAACCCTTATAAATGACAACAAGCTCATTTAATGACGGAACTCAGTTTAAGGGAAACAGTAGTCGCAATTTGTACTCGGCGGTTTCTTCTGATGTGTTTGTCACAGACAGTACCTCATTCAATTAAAAACAGAATTTGTGGAAATAATGTATCCGATGACAGGAAAAAGTAACAACTCTAAAAAATACGAGATGATAGTAAATGTTAAAAGTAGGTTACGTTAGCGAGTTGAGGTAATAAAATAGCTTGGGTTTTTCTGAATTTTTATGAATCTGTATTGGTTTGTCTAGAGAATTTCAAAAGCAGGTCACATCCAAATAGATATTTATGATTTTAGTGAAATTTTATGTGTACTTGGTAATCGAATAACATACATAATTGAGAAATAAATTTTATTAAAGAATATATCAGTACATTTATATCAACGGAACGAGTTTCTTATGTAATGCAAAACTAGAACCTCTAAATTTGACTATCTTTCTTTGTTAATTACCTTTGCATGTTGACCGATTTTTCGATGACTCAATCTCACATCAACATTACAATTAGCAGAACTTGAGGAAAAGTTTGTGTGAGAAGGGCAGATTTCTCTCACAAACATTTCCGTAAGTTGGAATGTTGGCTCTTTGGTCTAAGACTCTCACACGGTTAATTTAATATCAGTTTAGCTTCTGTGGATGTTGTTCTCTCTCTCTATCACTTTTATTAATATTATTATTCTGTAATTCTTATTTTATTTTACTTATCAAATATTTTAATTTATTCTGTTATTTTTTATTTTATTTTATAATTCTATTATTTTAACTACACGTTTATTTTTTCTATTTGTTTTTCTCCCATTTCGGTAATAGCGCATATCACATTAGGCTTAACATCCTACCGTTTCGTGCAAGTTGAAGATTCTTTTTTGAGAAAGATGCATTCAAATTGTTGGCATGTTTCACAGTTGTTGATAATTTATTTTGCTAAGGAAATTATATAAAACGGAAAAGTATGAAACTATTTCCAGTTCATGATAAGAAATTCCAATCTGATTAAAATATCATACATTTAACTACACAGTTGAAATGATTTTCTTTAAGAAAATTTGGAAGTGTCTTGATTGGTATAGCTAGATTTCAAAAACGTTTATGCTGTTAGCCTCTCAACAAGAACCCAAAACAAGAAACAAAATAACTATTTTTCAAATAGAACGACTAATTTATGAGAAAAAGGCCGATGGTGAATATAGTATTCATTTTAAAGGATTTTATAGAGATGGAATTTTATCCCAATTAGATTGAGCAAAGCTTCTGATATTTTTTAATGCAAAAGAGACGATGTGCTTGAATGAATCACGTTTTTGGTTTAATGTGGTGATCATGGTGATCATCCCTGCATGTTTATTAGCTTGTTCCAAGAAACCGCATAAGATCTGTAAGCTGCTATATTAAATGTCTGAATTAAGACAAGATTCATTGTATAAGAATATGCAAACACAACTACCATTATTGCGACTTCCCTTGATACTCCAACATAGAAACACTCAGTGACAGTAGTAAAGCGACCCAAAGACAAAACTGAATATAGGAGTGACAAAAAGTCGTCTTTCCGGTTGAGTCTCGGTTTTGTGTGCAGCATGAGAACTGACGTATCTATGTCTGTAGGCACTGAAAACACACGTGCCTGGCTTGCATTCGATATGGTCATACAGGCCCCACATATAATGTGATAGTACGATCTGCTATTGGGTACACGACATAAATATCTCTCGTTTACATCGCCGATAATCTGAACAGCTAGCGTTACACTTCTCAGATCTTAAGGGCAGTGCATGTTTCCTATCTTCGAAGTCCCGGGTATAAAATTTTTTTAAAGCCCTAAGCCCAAAACCCTCCCCGGGCCGATATTTTTAAAAATTCCAATTTGGTTTTTGGGGGCCGGGGGAATCTATAGGAACCCCCACACCCAAACACCACAATTGATGAAGTGAGGTGTAAACTTGAAGTAGAGGAAAAAATTTTTCCCCCATATGTCATCCCCAAACGATTTCTACTGATAAATTTTTTTTAGATGGACTGCCACAGGAGGAAGTTGTATGTGCTAATTTGTCCCTATGTACCCCAAAATTGCCAGCAAGTTTAATTATATTTTCCCCTTTTCTGTGTTCTATAACGTAAAAAAGGTTTTGCCGTTTTCTTTTCCCTCCTGGTGTTAAATTTTAATGGGTAAAATATTTTTCTCTCTCTCTCACTTTTTTTGCGTGCGTGTGGGTTAGGGGAAAGGTTACATTACGGGGAAATTTTAAAAAAATAAACATTTTGTTTAACGTCATTTGTTTTATTGATAAAGATCTTCTTGCCATTTGTCAGTTTATCCTTGGTCGTTCATTCAAATTCCTCAAGGTAAACGAATAATTCCTTATAAAAGAGTGTTTAATAATTTTACACTACTGGTCACTAAAATTGCTACACCAAGAAGTCGACATGCTACAGATGTGAAATTTGAACGACAGGAAGAAGGTGCCGTGATATTCAAATGATTAGCTTTTCAGCGCATTTAGACAAAGCAGGTACCAGTGTGAAAACCCCCAATATGTTTAAATGAAGTTTTTCAGCCGATTTCTATCAAAACATTTTCCCGGGAAGTCGTTATGCCTCTGTAAAAAGCAGAAATGCGTACCTGCCGTTTTGACTTTGATAAAGGTAGTTTCAGCCCCGGTTGGGTTTTTCGTACCACAGTATTGCTGTTCAGCAGTCGAGATCCATTTACTGTTAGAAGAAGTGTTACGATGGGTTGGGGAAAGGTAATACGTGCTGGATCTCAACACCCCTAGCACTAGCAGAGGCAGGTTTTACCCCATTCTTTTGGATCGTCAGTCCCTTACGACCCTGGGTCAAAAATTTTTTCAGCTACAAATGCCGGCACGAAAACGTTTGCGCAGCATGGACTCTCAGCTGGGCCAGGCTGCGGCTCCCCCACGCTGCATCCCAGACAGGAATGCTCTCAACGCGGGGGCAACGACAACCGGACCCAATGTCGGACGCATTTTTCAGATGAAACAGGTTCGGTTTACAGCATCGAGATGGGCGCATCCATGTTTGGCTGCATCGTATAACGCACTTTCAGTATTGTCCCCTGGCCCAGAACCTGGCGTGATGGTATGGGGGCTTTGGGTAACGTCCGATCACCCGTTCTCATTGACGGGACTTTGCAGTGCGTTCATTTCTGGTGTGTTGAACCCCCCCTACCCTTTATTCGGCCCTGCGAAACCCTAGTTTTAGCAGGGGGAAAGCCGATGCATGTTGCCGATATTATAGGACCTTCCGATCGGAAAATATTTGGGTGTTACTCCCTGGCCCCT
>BMAV01024949.1:0-19002 GCA_019973955.1 Trichonephila inaurata madagascariensis | reverse complement strand
TAAATTTTCAAACTACCTCCCTTAGAGACGTCTTAAGGCAGGGCCAACTAGATCCGTCCAGGGTCGTGGGTTTGGGCCCTACTTTTACA
The DNA here is from genome assembly GCA_019973955.1 of Trichonephila inaurata madagascariensis. Lineage (NCBI taxonomy): Eukaryota > Metazoa > Arthropoda > Arachnida > Araneae > Nephilidae > Trichonephila > Trichonephila inaurata. The sequence goes on along the minus strand of BMAV01024949.1, from coordinate 18,913 downwards.
TAAAAGGCCCAGGACTTCAAAATTTTTAACACATCACTGCATTCACTTGCATAATAAATAATCTGTTACTGTCACGGGATACGTAAAATGTTAAGTAAAATTTTTATCGCTTGTAAGAAATGATATTTGTCATGCGTTGAATTCAAATTTTCCTGGCGGAAATTACATGGCTGGTACAGAAAGCAGAACCTCAGTTCATAATTTTGACTGGAGCAGGCATGAAAAATTTTAAATATTAATTTTCTTATAACAGATTCATTACCAAATACATTATAAAAATATGCTAGTTTACAATTTCTTACAATATATTTTCTATTGGAAGATAGAATTTTTCAAACCTAGATTTTCTTCAAATTTGCTTGGTTAATAAGTTTCAATATAATTCTAAATAATTATGGACACAATAAAATATTTTCAGGCCATAACATGTTATTGGTGTTAAATTTTGATTAACTCAAAACATATAAATACGAAGGCTATTTTTAAAGTAAGGTCTGTTCCCATGCATAGCTCCCTAGTTCGCGCGTGCGCCGCAACGAATTTCTGCATCATTGAACAACATCCTTTGCGAACTAGAGTTTTTGATAGTCATCTGAACGATGGAATTATAGAATCAATAAATACTAAAACCTTAACTCAAAATCCTGCAGACATTGTTTCTAGGGTTTGCAGTGCAGAATAATTGTTGAAAAATAAAAGATTATGGCATATATATATATATATATATATATATATATATATATATTTAGGTCCACAAAGTCAGCTTGTTAGTAATCCAGCGGTGAAGAATATGTGCATTCCACACACAGGATACATTTTAAAACACACATAGACCAATATTTACACGATTACACTTTAAAATTATTTATGACCAATCAAGCAACTTTTTTGCATGCAATCTGATTTGCATCTAATACCAAACATTTAAACTCTAGTGTGAGATTATGAATCATTTGGATTGACATGGCATTAGTGGGAATTATGAGCAAAATATAGGAGTGGTAATTGTTGTATTAAATATGAGAGAAAAATCGTTCAAAAATTGTGAATTAAATTATTGATAGGATGCTCTTTGGTGAGTTTTGAATGATTCACACAATTCATTTTTCAACATACTGAGTTTTTAATTTGAACTTTCGGATTTTATACATTTTTTCTATCTATACAACTATTTTACCCCTCTAAGCGGTCTGCACGTAAAGTCTTACCATTCTGGAGATGCTTCGAAAATGCACTGCACGTATTTTTTGCTTTCAAGTGGGGTTCTCAAAAGCAGTTGAGTCGTATTTTTAAGAATGCGACTCGAGCGCAGTGGGGAATCTTGCTTGAAGGCAGAAAAAGCATCTCTGAAATGACGAGATTTTACGTGCAGACCGCTTGGAGGGTTAAAAAAGGGTGCGTCATCTTTGGTGTTCGATGGTTCACTTATATTATGCACTTAATTGTTTTAGAACTTTAATATTTTAATAATATAATATCTTTCAGAATGCGATGGTGAATAGTTTAATTTTAATTTTTTTTAGTTTTTAAAGTTTTGAGAACTGGATATTTTCCGATTAACTTGCAATAGGGGGAAGGTTGGTGACATCAAACTAGTTAAACCCCACTTATCGGTCCTAAGTCCGAGGTTGCATTGGATATTTTTATAAATTTTTATTTTTATATTTAAATATATATATATATATATATATATATATATATATATATATATATAAATATATATATTTAAATATATATATATATATATATATATATATATATAAATATATATATTTAAATATATATATATATATATATATATATATATATATATATATATATTTAAATATATATAATTTAATCACAACTTAATAATCAATTAAAAAATTGAAACCATATGAATCTTAAAACATTAAATCCCATTTCAATATATCAATGGTGAATAGAATATAGAAGATAAAATTCCAACGTTTTCAAACAAAATTAAAAAATTATAAAATAAAAATTTATAAAATATCCAAGTGCAACCTCGGACTTAGGACCGATCAGGGGGGTTAAACTAGTTTTATGTCGCCAACCTTTCCCCTATTGCAACTTGGTAAGTTAATCGGAAAATATCCATTTCTCAAAAATTTAAAAATTAAAAAAAATTAAAATTAAGCCATTAAAATTGAAAAATTAAACTATTCGCCATCGCATTCTGAAAGATATTATAACATTAAAATATTAAAATTCTAAAACAATTAAGATGACAGAACACCTTTAAAACTCAATTTTTGGTCAAAATATCGATTTTTTGTTTTTGATCTTATAATAAAATTCAATCTTTTATCTTTGTAAATCTGTTAAAATTTTGTTTCTATCTTAATTAGAAGCCGAGTTACAGCTTTCTAAATATTACTTATTCATAAATTTCTCGGACCGGAAATGGTTTTCTGCTAACCGGAAGTGCCCCGAGTTGTTTGTTTACATTTCTCTTTCATGGTATATGACATGAAATATTATAATTAATATACAAATATTTAGTCAGAAATTAAAATGGAGCATTTAAGAATAAATATAAATGTATTTGGAAATACATGTTTCCTTTTTTATGTTGAAAATCTGGCAGCAAGTTTGCTGCTTTGACTTTGTTTACATGTGCGTCTGATTTTCTTTTTGAAAGAACTGACAGCGTAAAAAAGTTTATTTGATTGTTTTATTCTAACTTAAAAATGGTTAAAAGTATTGCTAGAAAGCGCAAGCGGCAATTTTATGGAAATAAGTTTACAAAAACTTCGAAAAGTAACATCACTTCAGCAGTTCCTGAATGTACTGCTAGCTCTTCAAAGTTAGGAAATGTGAGTTTATCAACTGCAGAAGAAATACCTGGTCCTGTGTTTGGTAACAGAATCGTTGACCTTGAACTTATTGTGGAAGCCTTTGCTGCCCAAAATGTTTTGCTGAAAAAGTAGAACTATTTGAGGATTCCAGATATGGATTGTGCTCCCATTTTACACTAAAATGTAAGTCTTGTGACTTTTCTTTGCATTTGCTTCATCAAAAAAAGTTGTAAATGCACCTGTCATAAATACGAGGCTTGTATATGGTATGCGGCAGATAGGCAAAGGTTTTGCTGGGGCATTTAAATTATGCTCAACATTAAATTTGCCTCGACTAACCAAAACTGCTTACAAAAATCAGGAAGCAAAGCTTTTAAAAGTGGTTCAAGAAGTAGCTGAGGAATCCATGATAAAAGCTGCAACCGAAATTGTGGAGAAAAAACAAAATCTCTCATCTGATATTGTAAAATGTGGCATATCGGTGGATGGCACATGGCAGCGAAGAGGCTATACATCTATGAATGGCTGTGTTGCTGCAATATCAGTTGATACTGGTAAGGTGTTAGACATAGAAGTTATGTCGTCCTACTGTCCTACATGTAAGAGACTTCAGACTATGCCAAGAAACTTTGAATATGAGTCGTCAAAAGCCGACCACATATGTCAGTGTAACTTCACAGGCTCTTCATCAAAAATGGAAATTGTGGGGGCTTCCCGAATATTTCTTCGATCAGAAAAAACCGCAGACTTCAATACACTCAATATTATGGGGATGGTGACTCAAAAGCTTTTATGAGTGTTAAAGACACTTATGGAATAAACAGTGTGACCAAGTTTGAGTGCATTGGCCATGTACAAAAGAGAGTGGGCTCACGTCTGAGAAAACTGAAATTTAAAACTAAAGGACTCTCTGGTAAAGGCAAATTAACTGATAATTTTATCGACAGACTTCAAAACTACTACGATTGCTGTTCGCAGCAATGTTGGTAATTTAAATGCCATGCAGCAAAATGTAATTGCTGCATTATATCACTACGGATAAAACCGATGCATTCAATGCCCCTAGGAAAGAAAGTTGGTGTATTTTCAGGGGTGCAAATGAACAAAATGTTCCACAAATATGCTGGTTTATCAAATGATGTTTTAAATAAAATTAAACCAGTATATTTAGAACTATGTGACAAACAGATATTCAAAAGTGCTTACATGGACGTACGCAAAATGCCAACGAGTGTTTTAATGGAATAGTTTGGCAAAAAGTACGAAAGGAAGTATTTGTTTGCTCAAAACAATTAAATTTGGATCGTATGATGCTATTATACACTTCAATGAAGGATTAAGTGTGCTAAGGTTTTAACAAGATGAATATAGAAAATCCTGGGGTGTTTACCTTACAGGGATATAAACATTTAGAATAAATGCAGAATCCGTGAATCAATTCATAATGCAGACCCCAAAACAAAGAAACACAGGAAAATTTTAAGAGCACTAAAGAAGAAAATAGTGTTTTAGTAGTAAAAGATGGGAATATATAAATCTGGTGCATTTTAATAAAGAAAGTAAGTGTTTTTCTTGTAATCAAGATGAGTTTAATGTTATTTTTGTCGTTTTCTCAAAATAAGTTTTTCACATTTTTCTTACCGCAAAACACAATATCTCAAAAGTTATGCTTGAATAAATAAAAATTTATATGTATGTTTTTAAATACTTATACAGGAATAGACACTTTATTAAGATTTTTGAGTTGATTAGAAATTTTTTTATACAGCAATAAAGTAAAATCACAATACTTTTAAAGAAATTTCAACGTATAGAACTTCGAAACAATAACTTCCTACGTAATGGTTACTTACCAAAAAATAAAGTCTATTCCTAGATAGGGTTATATGCTATATTATTCAATTTACAAAATGTCAATATATTTATTTTTTTTCAACTATAATTTTTGTAAAATCTTATTTTGCTATTTTTATAAATACCCTTTGACCTAAAATGTACACTAATAAAACTTTTCTTGGGTGTTTTCTAATTTTAGAGACCCATAAGGTCATAAATATGCATTTACTGGCAAAAATTCAGGTTAATTCAAAAAATTTTCTTCAAAAGTATATGAACATTTAGATAGATGCAGAATCTAGTAATCGATTCATAACGCAGACCCAAAACAAAGAAACACAGAAAAATTCTTAAGAGCACTTAAAAAGAAAAAATAGTGTTTTAGGAGCTAAAGAGGAAAGGATTATATATCTGTGTATTTTAATAAGAAAGTAAGTGTTTTCTTGTAATCAGATGAGTTTAATGTTATTTTTTGTCGTTTTCTCAAAATGAGTTTTTCACATTTTTCTTACCGCAAAACACAGTATCTCAAAAAGTTATGCTTGAATGAAAATTATTTATGTTTTAAATACTTATACAGGAATAGACCTTTCTTAAGATTTTGTGTTGTGTAGAATTTTTATATAGCATTAGCTGAAAATTACATGCTTTTAAAGAAAATGTCAACGTATGGAAGCTCGAAACACAATAACTTCCCACGTAATAGTTATATTACCAAAATAGAGTCATTCCTAGATAAGGTTGTATGCTATAATATTCAATATACAAAATGTCAATATATTTATTTTCTTTTCAATTATCATGTTTTGCGTAAAGTCTTATTTTTGCTTATTTTTATAAAATCCCCCTTTGACAGTAAAAATATACACTAACAAAACTTTTCTTGGGTATTTTCTAATTTTAGAGACCCATTAGGTCTTCTGCTTTTACAGGCAAAATTCAGCAATTAAAAAAATTTTCTTCAAAAGGTGCTCTGTTACCTTAAGTATAATAAATGAACCATCAAACACCAAAGATGACGCACCCATCTTTAGTTGTTAGGTAAAAAAATGTCTAAAATCTGAAAGTTCAAATTAAAACTCAGTATGTTTACAAATGAATGCGTATATCATTAAAAACTCCCCAAAAAAGAGCATCCATCAATAATTCATTTCACAATTTTTGAACGATTTTTCCCTTATTTAATACAACAATTTCCCTCCCATATTTTGCCCTAACTCCCCCACGAATGCCATATCAATCCAAATGATTCATAATCTCACACTAGAGTTTAACTATTTGGTATTGTCAAATCAGATTGCATGCAAAAAAAAACTGTTTGATTGGTCATAAATAATTCTTACTTTAGAGTTTAACTATTTGGTATTACATGCAAATTAGATTGCATTCCAAAAAGTTTCTTGATTGGTCATAAATAATTTTAAAGTGTAGTTCTGTAAATATTGGTCATGTATGTTTTAAAAATTTTTCCTGTGTGTGGGGTTTTGGAATGCCCATATTCTTCACAGCTGGACCACTAACAAGCTATTTTTTAGACCTGATGGTGTGGGGGTTTTTGAATTTATGAGTTAAAAATATTTTTAAAAATATTTTTTTATCTTTTATTTTTTCAAGAAGTTGATGGGGTAATCATTCTGTATGCAATTTTGGGTGTTCTTGAATTTATAATATTTGTTGGTAAATTATTATTTCTCATCAAAAAATTTAAAATTTTTTTCTAAATATTTTAAAATGAAACAGCTATTGAAGTTCGGAGTTTTTTTGACATGGAAGTTTAAAAGCTTTCTTTTTTCATAGATATTGTATATAATATTTTTTTCAATATATTTTAAAACTAAATTTAAAAATTCAATTTTTCTCGAGTTAAAATTTGTCTGTATTAAAATTTTGATATTCCCGGGTAAAAAATTTAAAGCTGGGTTTTAAAATTCCTGTCGCGACTTTAAAAATTATATCATCTATGTATCTTAATAAGGTTGGTTATTTCTTGATTTGATTCATAGTGGTGTAAATACAGGTTAGCAAACATTACTGGCTGGGCCACCCTGAGACAATCCTTTGATTTGTTTGTAAGTTTGTTATAAAAAAAAATTAAGTTTTCCCGTATTACAAAACGAATTGTGTATTGAACTTTTTAAAACTAATGTAATATTAAATCATATTTCTCATATGCATCTGAAAGTACCTGAATTATATCTTCTATTTGGATGGAGTTAAATAAATCTTCGAAATCAAATCCATGCACTGAAAATACCTCTTGTTGCTCAACCTTTTTTATTACATCATGGCTGTTTTTTATAATACAAGTATCTTTAAATTTGTCTATTGTATCTTGTAATATGCTGTGTAAAATTCTTCCCGATTTGGATATATAAGTATTGAACCCATTTGTTACACTGCTGAATTTGACTGGATATTTATGAAATTTAGGAGTCAAAAATATATGGGGATATTTAATTTTATTGCTAGAAATATTTAATTGCTTACAAAATGCCAATAATCTGTTGTTAATTTCTTTCATACTAAATTTACTTACTTCATATGCATTGTTATTTTTTATATGATAATTTATTAATAGCCAATGTGTGTGTGTGTGTGTGATCTATATATATAAATAGATCACATTGGTTGACATTATGTGAAAAAAATGGAGGACGAATAAAAGATTATTTCAGGAGACTACTAATGAAGAAAGAAGAGTTATATATATAGCAATCAACTATTCTAGTGAATTCCGAAATGAAGAATCAATCTTTGATATCAATGACTAAAGGAATTCCGAATTAATGTTTGGATTCGAAAATTTATTAATAACATGAAATTAAAGAAGAAAGATCGATCTTTAACAGAAGAAATTGAATAAGCTGAGGAAATTTGGATCAAGAAGGTACAAGCAGAACATTTTGGCATAGAGATCATTTGTTTGAAAGTGATCAAAAACTTACAGAAGATTCTAAAATCCGAGATCTAAATCCCTTTCTGAATGAAAAGAGTATTTTACGGATAAGTGGAAGATTGCATCAGTTTACACTGAACTATCATGAAAACATCCAATTTTGATTTCAGCTATGATCAGATTTACAGAACTCCTGGTAAAAGATGTTCACGTGAAGGTGCTACACTCAGGTGTTGCAGATACTTTGATTCAAGTTCGTGAGAAGTACTGGGTACCAAAAGGAAGACAAATTATCAAGTCAATCGTTAGGAAGTGTTTTGTTTGTAAAAAATTCAATTTCCATTCAGGTACGCAGATAATGGCTGCTCTTCCAAGAGACAGAATAGAACAATCTCCACCGTTTCTATAACCGGGCTGGATTTTGCCGGACCAATATGTGTCAAAAACTCAAAAAAAAGTGTTACATACTTCTTTGTACATGTGCTGTAACTAGAGCACTCCACCTCGAATTAGTTACAAGTTTGACTACGGAAGCATTTCTGTTAGCATTTCGTAGATTTATTTCGAGAAGAGGACTTTGTACCATTATCTATTTAGATAATGCTAAAACATTTAAGAGAGCAGAAATTGAATTGAGACGACTGTGGACTAATAAACCATCCTGATGTGAACGAATCGTGCGCATCAAGGGGTATAAAAGGAAATAAATAATCGGAAGCGGTGCATGATGGGGCGGATTCTACGAAAGAATTGTTCGTTCCGTAAAAACTATTTTACGAAAGGTTATAGGCAAATCATCTTTAACTAGCGAAGAACTAGAGACTATTTTAAGTGAAATTGAAGCAGTAATAGATTCTCCTACACCATCACGTATATCGGTTCAGATTCTACTGGAAACTTTTCATTAACTCCATCACATTTCTTGTTAGGGAGAAGATTTACTAGTTTACCAGCAATAAAACTTTCTACTATAGATTGCGTTGTGGATAAAAAGGTGCTTATTAAACGATTCAACTACTGCGAATGACTGTTGAATAGCTTTTGGAGAGAATGGAGAAAGGACTATCTTTCGAATTTGAAGTCTGTACATTTTGTGAATCCAACAAAGGAGTCTGAATTTAAAATTAAGGATATTGTATTGATACATAATGATCGATTACCTAGAAGCCTATGGAAGTTGGGTAAAGTAGTTGAAACCTTTACAGGTCGTATTAAAAAAATTAGAGCTCGTGAAAGAAAAAATTGGGAAAAAATTTCCCTTTTAAAACGTCTTTTAAAACTTAAAAATTTTTAGAAATACCTAACTAAAAACTATGGATAAAAATTTGAACTTTTTATTTGGAATTTTTAAGTGCATTTTATTTTGGGTTTTTATTTTTAAATTATTTGAAATTTTGTTGCATTTTTTTGGAAATTGTTTTCAATTTCAGCTTTTCGAAATTTACTATTTGTTGCTTTAATTTTTAAATTCATTATAATTGAAATTTATTTGCTTTTTAAAATTTCCTCCCTATGATTTAAAATAGTTTAATGGATATTATAAATTTGTTAATGTATGTGAATATTGTATGTTTTTATAATTGTAAGTAAAATTTCTAAAAAGATTAACATTTAAATATTTCCCGAAAATCAAATTTAAAAAATCGATTTTTAAATTTTTTGATTGAAAATAAAATACCCTCTTTTTTTTTCTAATGAAATTTTAAAATTTTTTTGCTTTTAGCTAAATTTAGAAGTTTTTTTTTAATTTTTTTTTAAAAAAAGTTTTTTTACATTTAAAAAAAAACCCTAAAACGGGGCTGCCACGCCCCTTTCAAATCAAAAAAAAAAAAGACCATGCTACTTTTCAGCCTTATCAAATGTTTAAATTGACCCAAAAAAAATTCATTTTGTTTTCAGCAGCTCATTCGGGAAAAGGGAAGTAAATGAATGTTGAGTTTGTTTGTTTATTTTGTGGAAACTTACAAGCTGTTTTTGACTGGTTGAATATAAGAATTTTTTGCTATTGGGGGGGAATCGTTTTTTTTTATAAAAAAGATTTTATAAATATGCCTCAGTTTAATAAAAAAACATTTAAAAAAACGAAAGTTTGGAAAAAATAGGTTCAAAAAACCCCTTTCAAAATTTTAAATGTTGCATAAACAGCCGGACAATTGCAAAAAATTTAAAAAAAAATTTTAAATTTAAAAAATTTTTTTTAAATTATTTAAGTTTTTTAAATAGTTTAATTTTTTTCTTTTTAAAAAATTAATTTTTAAAAAAAAATGTTTTTTTTGGAAATGGTTTTTGAAAAAATTGTTTGTTTTTTGGGGTTTAAAAACTTTTTAATTTCCCAATTTAAAAAAATTTTAAAAAAAAGGGTTTTACAAAATTTTGGGTTTGAAAACCGGGTTTTTTAAAAATGTTAATATTTAAAAAAAATTTTTTTGTGGGGTTAAAAAACCCCAAAACCCCAAAAGTTTACTAAAGCCAGAAAAATTAAAAAAGAACAAAAATACCCAAAGGAAACTTAGGCGGGGAAAAAATTAGAAAAATTAAGGAGGTAAAGGGGCCGGGGGGCATGGATGGTACCTCCAAAAAAAGGGGATTTTAAATGGTATTGTTAGGGCGGTTAGTGGGGACATTAAAAAATTGTTGATGCTAAAATATTATCGAAGAAATGTCATGTAATTTTAACGAAAAATGTTACTTGGGATGAGTGTTCAAAAAAATGACGTTGGAAATAATAGGGGAATGAGTTGAAGGTGCACTTTTTATCTTCCATCGCTCAAAGGCATTGCAACAATTTACGATATACACAATAAATTGAACTTTTGGGGAAATCGGGATTTTTTTTGGGATGGAAATTTTGGAAAGAAATTGTTGGAAAGGGGGGGCCAAAGGGTTTAAAAAAAGGGTGCCTTGAAGGAAAAATCTCGCGGCAAAAAGGCAGATGCGAAATAAAAAAATTTTTAAAGATAACCCGGGGGTATTCAAAAAAACCTTTCTTGCGGCCCAAAGAGAAAGGGGTAATTTTGGGAAAAAAACTCCCTTTATTTGAAACCAAATGACAAGGTTTATTCCCCTGGGGGGTGATTTGTTGGGGAGATATAATATGTCCATTCTGAAAAGATTACACATATAAAACATAAAAAACTTACCTGTTAATTTGGGAAATTTTATAAAAAAAATATTTAGGGGGTCTCTAGTCTTGAACTTTTATCTAGATGCTTGTTTTATAAAACTCAAAATTTTAGTGAAAGCGTAAATAGTATTTGGTCTATAATTCCAAAAACTGTATATGTGAACTTTAAAAAAATGGAGTTAAAGAGGCAAAAGTCTTTATAGAATCAAGGTTTTTTGTACCCAAATTAAAAATTTTTTGGGGTGTGTTAAACATTTAACTCCTGGATTTTACAAATGTCGAGCGTTGCAAGATGTAGACTGCGTGCATTAAGAAAAGAATAAAAAAGTTTTTCAATGAACCAAAAGAAGCTAGGGAAATTAAAAAAAAACAATTAAAATGTAGACAAAAAAGATAATCTTGAAGATGACACCTGCAATTCAAGTTTTAGTTCTGTTTCATTAGTTAATAGTAAGTTTTTTCTTTAAATCTCTATTTCTCAAAACTGTAAATTTAAAAAACAAAAGGAACATTTTTTAAAAAATACTTATTTTATAGCCTTGAAACCCTTTAAAGTGTTAACACTGAAAATAAATATTTTAATGAGAGATTTTGTCAAAATTTTTATTCCAAAAAATTTATGGATTAAAAAAAAGACAAGAATTTTCACCGTTTTAAAAAATTTTTGACGTGTTACTCCACATATGAATTTTTTAAAAAAAAAAAAATAATAAAAAAATTTAAAAAACATTTAAAATTTAAAAAAAAAATACAATGAATGCACACAAAAAAATTTATGACTTAAAAAAACCCCCAATTTTTTTAAAAAAGTTCCAAAAAAATTTGGGCATTTTTAAAATTTTCGGAGATAGGGAAAAAGCTGCGTGAAGTGACCCCCCTTTAAAATTTTGTAAGTAACAAACAAATTTAGCGTGTATATAAAAAAAACACTATTTTTTTTGGGGGTTTTGAACCGTTTTTTGTTCATAAGGAGGAATGTGTTGTAAATCCAATGTAAAAGATAAATGGCGTTGCAATTCAGCTAAGAGTATATATACTTTTTTTTTGGTTTTTAGAGCTGGGAAAGGGTTTTTTTGGGAATGGGTTTTTTTTGGCCTCCAATAAAAACAAAAAAAACTAAAAGGGGTGGACGGAACCCCCCCACTGAATTAAATAAAATTTTTGTTTTGGGTGTAATCGTAAACCCGACCCATGTAAAATGGATATAAGGGGAAAAACAACACACCCCGGGTCCATTTTCAGCTCTGTAGCAGTCCCTGTGATTCCCCCGTGGTTTTTTTAAAATGTTTTAAGGTGATTGAATTGCCCACCAAGAGAAACGGTCTCCCCATCCGGGCTTTTGACTGCGAGAAAAATGTCGGCTGCAGGTATTCATCACCAGATGACAGAAGTTTATGGAACAAAAGTAATGAGTGACAGCAAAGTTCGAAAGTGGGTCAAGAAGTTTAGAGATGGGCGAACAATCATCCATGACGAAGAATCCCCCGGGCCCCTCTGTAATCACGATGATTTGATGCAAGCAGTTGAAAAAAAAATTCGTGAAACAGGAGATTCAAAACCATTTTTTCATTGGAATTTTGCGACGTTTCTCGGTTGGTGGGGGCAAAATTGTAACTGAAGACCTAACTTTAAGAAATTGTGTTCTGGGTGGGTACTCGGACTACTACAGCGAACAAAAAGAGTTGCTATTTCATTGCTTTTGATTCGTTAGGGGAAAAAAGGGATGACATTTGAGTCGAATCACATTACTGGAGATAATCTAAGTATCCCGTATAACCTTTGAATAAAAGCAAAATTTTATGAAATAGTGACACATATCCTCCCTCAAGGTAAAACAAACAAATGCTGTTAAGGCGTAAGTTTTGGCCTATGTTTGGGACCGGTGCTTTTTTCTGCTGGAAATGCCACAAGGCAACGATCACCCAGGTGCCTACTGTTTAAACACTACGGGAAGTCGAAACATTCAAAACAAACGGCGGGCATATTGTAAAAAGGGTTTTTTGCTCCTCCACGAAAAAAAGGCCTCCACTTTTGAACGACTCGGGGTTAACGAACTTTTTTGGGGTTTTTGGGGATCATGCCCCAAACGCCCCGACCCCCAGATCGATTTTCACCTTTCCGTACCTCAAACAAATCTTGGGGAAGCGTTTCATGACAACGAATAAGGAAAGGGGCCGGGGCCCTTCTGTTCCCAGGCGGCGTTTTTGGAAGGTTTTCATAATTACTCAGGTATGACGTCAGTTTATTCTTCAATATTTTTTTTTACTAATCTTGTGCCATTACGCAGTCATCAGCAAAATTTTAAATCGACTACGAAACTCAATTTCAGTGGGGGGCATTCTCAATGGAGTTAGATGTATGATATTCAGCCAATACTATAGCATCAATTTTTTAGCCATAATATTAAACTAGACAGCATTTTACTATTCCTCCTGTGGGGATAAAAAATTTTAAAACATCACGAAAACTTTTTTTTTAAAGGGGGAATTTTTAGTTTGGGGTTTTAAAATATGTATTTTTACAGGAACTTTAAAAAATTATTTTCAATGCCATTAATTTTAGGAATATGGATTAAAACATATAATTTAAAAAGATCAGTGCTTAAAAAAAACATCTTAAAATAATAAAAAAATGTATATTTTTTGAAAAAAGACAATTTTTGGTTTTTATTTTTCATTCCATACTTAAATACGATTATTTAAAACTAAGATCAAAAGTTTGTGATTGTAAAATAAGTTTTTATATCTGTCACTGTCATCCTAGGAGGAAATCTCCCAGTCACACCTTCTTTGCACTAGAGATGGTCCCACAGTAGATCCTTCATCGTGGACACACAGGAACGTGAGAAAAGTGTAAGAATGCCAAACAACGAGAAGACTGAGCTGCATTTGGCAGGGATCAGTTCTGGTACCAGTATGAGGAAAATCGTCAGTCATGTTGGATTTTTCCATATCAACGTCTGAATTATAATGCATACTAACGACGTGCACCTCTATTAACTCAACATATACCTATATTGTCCTTTTTTTTCTCGAATTGTTTGCTGTTTTAAGGATAGTAAATGTGTTTTTTCCTCTTATTTGTGTCCTGACTTGAGTGGTGTGTCGTCACTACAACGCGAGGAAATCGTTTCTGACCATACATTTCTATGTGATTTCTTATTATTTATGTATACTCTATCCATTCAGCCTGAAAGTTTGTAATCGTTGTACTGGTTTTCCCTTTAAAAACACTGGCGTAGCTACGAAGGTGGTCCCATAAGTACCCAGCCTGACCGAGAGATGGCGGTATTGTTTAAAAAACATCACGGTATTAGAAAGTTCGCAATCTATAAAACATACCTGCATATTTCAAGTTTGAAAATGTGCGACATTTTTAGTGAATTTGTGAAAAAGGAGAAAATTGGTCATCGTTATGTGATACAATACTTTTATCTGAAAGACAACCCAACCAACATAAAAGCTGAACTATATTCTCCTCTCGGTAAGTCGGCTCCTTCACTTACAACAGTAAAAAATTGGGTAGCAGAGTTCAAACGAGGCCATACGAGCTTCTAAGACGAGTATCGCAGTGTTCAGTCAAATGAGATGACGGATCCAGAAACGGTGAAGAAAATCCCCAAAGCGGTACAGGATGATCGTCGACTGAAAGTGCGCGAGCTAGAGACATAGTGGGTATTTCAAAAAGTGCGGTACATCGCATTATATCTGAAAATTAGAACATAAGAAAGCTGAGTGCAAGATAGATGCCGTGTTTGCTGAAACACGAGCAAAAACAGTGTAGTAAAGGTGTTTAATTGAGTACTTAATGACGTTTCGCAGCATCAAAGTCATGGATGAAACAGGGGACTATCACTTCACACCCGAGACAAAAAAAAACAATCAAAACAATGGACTGAAAAGGAAGAGCCGGCTCCAAAAACGCCGAAGACGTTCTATCTGCAGAAAATGTCATGGCGTCGGTTTTTTGAGATGCACGTGGGATAATTTTTTTTTTTTGACTATCTTGAAAAAGGGAAATTATAAACAGTGAGTATTGAGCGAACTTATTTCAACGTTTGAACGAAGAAATCAAGCAAAAATGGCTGCATGTGGCTAAGACATCAAGACAATGAGCCTGCTCATAAACCCATTATTGCAATGGAAAAAATTAATGAATTAAAATTTGAATTGATACCTCATAAAACCTATTTGCCAGATTTAGCCCCTCGGATTGTTTTCTATTTCCAAACTTTAAAAAATGGCTCAGTGGTCAAAGATTTTTCAACGCTGAAGAGTTGATGCTGGCAGTTAATGGCTATTTTGAGGTGCAAGACAGTTCGTATTATAAAAAGGGTATCGAACTTATCCAACATCCCAGGAAATGTGTATAAAGCTGAAAGGAGATTTTATTGAAAAATGGATATATTTTTTTTTCCAAAACTTTTGTGTTTTCATTTTTGGGTCTGGTACTAGTGGGGCCACTATCTTGAGTGGGCCCTGTATCAAAACTCGTTGAGAGTTCAATTTTGAAACCCCTTAACAATTTGCAGCTTTTTGCTGACTCATTTTAGGGTCCCTGCAGCTTGGGGGCTCCGTACCATTGAAACGGTGATAGCTATACCCCTGCTTAAAATATATTTGAAAGCAAGGGTATAAGTTGGAAAACTATTATGTTTTCTATGGCTATCACAGACAGAGCATGAAGTAGGGTTACACAAGCTTTAAAGGTTCCTAACTTTCACCTTCTGCATCAAATTCATACATAATTGTGCAAGAAAAATTTCGAGAAAATAAACCATGATTGAAAAAAAAGACCCAAAACTTGCACTTGTAATCAAACACCAAATAAATTAAACAATTAAACTAAAAAGAATATCTATTGAATAAATGAAATTAGGAACAAAAAGATACACTTACATTTATTGCCAACTTACATTTATTTTGTCTTGAAGAGAGAGAGAGAGATATATATTAAACCGGAAGTTAACGATATCTATTGCGTCATCTATATGGAAATTTTGGAACTAATGGAATTTAAGAATGAGCAGAAATACATAGATAGTAAAGGGTTTGATATTAATTTGAAACTGTAACAAGTTGGGGAGAGTCAGGGCAATCTGCTATTTTATATAGTTAGACAAATTACTTTTTTAAGTACATTCTATTGCTTCATTTTTCTTATCTTAAGGTAACAGAGCACCTACGAAGAAAATTTTTTTTAATTAACTGAATTTTTCTTAATGCAGATTTAATGACCAATGGTCCTAAAATTAGAAAAAACCCTTTTTTAAAGTTTTTTTTGGGGGGGAAATTTTGGGGGTTTTTGGGCCCAAAAATTTTTTGGGCCCTTTCAAAAAAAAAAAAATTTTTTTTTGGGGCAAAAATTTTTTTTTAAAAAAAAAAAAAAAATTTTTTTTTTTTTTGGGGGTTCCCGGGCCCCCCTTTTTTTCCCCCCCTTTTTTTTAAAAAAAAAAAGGCCCGGTTTTTTGGGTTTTTTTTGGGGGCCCCTTTTTTTTGAAAAAACCCCCCTTTAAAAAATTTCCAAAAAGGAAAAAAAAAAGGGGGAAAATTTTTTTTTTTTAAAAAAAAATTTTGGGTTTTTTTTTTTCCTTTTTTTTTTTTAAAAAAACAAAAAAAAAAAATTTAAAAAATTTTTTAAAAAAAAAAAAAAAATTTTAAAAAAAAAAAACAAAAAAAAATTTAAAAAAAAAGGAAAAAAAATTTAAAAAAAAAAATTTTTTTTTTTCCCCTTTTTTTTTTTAAAAAAAAAAAAATTTTTTTTTAAACCCTTTTAAAAAGGAAACAAAAAATTTTGGGGAATTTGGGGAAAAAAAAATTTTCCTTTTTTAAAAAAATTTTAAAAATTTTAAAAAATTAAAAGGGGCCAATTAAAAAAAAAATTTTTAAAATTTTAAAAAAAAAAATTTTAATTTTTTTTTTTTTTTTTTAAAAATTTTTTTTTAAAAAAAAAAAAAAAAAAATAAAAAAAAAAAAAAAAACACCGAACACTTGAACATTTGAAACTTTTTTAAAATTTCCCCTACAAAAAAAATAAGTTTAAACTTCCCTCAAAAATTTGAAACATTTTATTACCTTTTTATAAAAAAAAAAAAAAAACTAATTGATCATTGGGTTTTTTTCCCCAAAATTTAAAAACCAGGTGTTCGGAGAAATTTTCATACAGTACTTAGTTATATATTGTTAAATACACTTTTAAATTTTATTTAAAATTTTAAAATTTTCTTGAACTTCAGTTTACATCAAAAAGAACAAAAAAAATTTTTCCCTTTTTAAACTTTGAATGTTTAATAAATGGTAACCAAAAAAATACGGGCACATTTCCCTTTGACATTTTTTGCATATCAATAAACATAAAGATCAATTTTAAATTCCCAGCTTTAAAAAAAATTCAAATTATTATTCAAAAAATTTTCTATTTATCAAAATACCTCAAACATTTTTTCTTTTTTTTAAAAAATAAAATAAAAGTAATTAAAATCTGGAAAGTTTTGAAATCTCAACCTATAAAACTAGGAAAATTTTTATTTAAAATTTCATTTGAAATTTCAAAAAAAATTTTACTTTAAAATTTTTTACCATAAACACTAAAGTTCTTTTGGGATAATATAAAATTAAATTTTATTATAAGCAAATTTAAAATATTTTTTAACAAATTTCTAAAAATTTCATAAATTCGGTTGAAAACTGCATGTTAAGAGCAAAAAGGAAAAACTAAAAATTGATGAATATATAAAAATTTTTTCATAAACAAAACTGAGAAGCTAAATCGTAGGGAAAGAAAATTTATGAGTATATCTAAGTAGTTTTTAAAAAATTTATTTTAAAAACCTCAGAAAACTTGTGTGTTATGTTATACTTAATATTAATTAAATGGTCAATATAATGTGCTAATAGTAAGTCATGTAATCGTTTGACGACAATTTATATACTAAAAAAAAATATAATGGTCATTGGTGCGAATGTCAAGAATTTTATGTAATTTTAAATTCAAACATTAAGATATTGATGTAGAAAATATAAAATGACCATCTAAAATACATGAAAAATGCAGTCTGTAATAAAATAATCTTAACAAACTAAATACGGCATTTTCACTTACTAGGGAAGAGCCGGCTTAGGCTGGAGCAAGTTGGGCAAACAGAGAGGGATCCGCGGTTCTGATGGATGCCGCTCTAGCTTTCTCATGCATTTTTATAACAACAAATTGTGGAATTGGCTTCCAATACATTATTGTTTTTGGCAATATGTAAGGTAAGCAACCCTACTTTAGATAGATTTGTACTACTTCATAAACCGTACTCCTTTTAAAATTCGTGCAGCCAAAATACAAGTTTTGCACCCTTAAAATTTTATATAAACTATAACAGTTTATTTTAATTTATGCACACAGTTTGTATAATGTTCATATTTAACCATTTCCGTCCAAACAGTTTGCATAAAAAAAAGTTTGGACTCCCTCATTCATTAGGGAATTGTATAAGATTCCAGCATTAAGTTTTATTTTTCATCGAATAGGTTCGAGTGGTAGTGTATCGTATTTCCACACCACAGGTAAGGGTTTTATTAACGGGCTGCGCAAGGTTGACTCTGCCTTTTATCCCCGCTGTAGTAGGTCGATGGTTGAGTACCAAGCTTACTTGGGGTCTTAAGCACTGGAGGTCTCACTTCAGACAGACCACCTAATCGGGACATCTGCTCATGCACCCAATGATTACGCATACTAGGATGGGCATATTAGGTCCTGGCCCTCGTGTATATTTGTGCATAATGTATAGTTGTGCCACTGAGTTTGAGTTTTAAGTTTGAGGATTGCCTCACTTTGGGGATACCCTTTAGAAAAACATTTATTTTGAATCATTTGCAAATTAAACATTTTTCTTTCAATTACGTTTATTTCGGAAGGAACTTTGATTTTTTAAATGTGTTTGCTTAATAGCATGTATATTTGTGTGTTATATTAAAATTTTGATCTATATAAAAATGTTTTTTGCTCCTCTAAAAGTTTTTTATGATTTTAGAACTGATCTTACTATCCATGTACGTTTTATAGTAGTATATTTAAAAATGATAAAGATATTATTTTTTTTTATAACTGTGTGAGTTTGCATGCCTTGTTTATACATATAAAAAATTGCTTTTAGCTACAGTTTTTTAAATGTATTGAAATAAGAGGTGAAATAGGATTTTTACATATTATGAATATTTTTGACTGCTGTAAGATACATTTATATTTCAGTTTCTTTGCAATTTGAAA
>BMAV01024947.1:0-48067 GCA_019973955.1 Trichonephila inaurata madagascariensis | reverse complement strand
TGAATAAAGTCATATAACTTTAGCGTCAAAGTATATTTTTATTGCAGTCAATACATTATTATTGTAGGGGCGGGGAGGCCTGATAAAAATTATGATTGAAAATTGGATCACAAATATTTAAAGTTTGAGAAGTACTGCTTAAAACTGTACGGGAAATTTTGGAACTCCAAAGGTTTGTTTAGGGAACCCCATTCCTACACACACATAGAAGGATAGATGTTTAAATCAGATTAGATGACATGTAAAGGTAATGTTGTATTTTTTAAAAGTATTAGAAATTTTAATGTAATGTTCTAATATTATTTACGTATTAATAATATTAATTTGTTAACTAAGTGTCCCTTTAACAGTGCATTATATTTTGAAAACTGGTATGGACATTTTTTCCACACTGTATCGTAAAAGGTTATCAAAATAACCGGGATCGCATCTCATTTGTTTAATATTCTGATTCTGTAACCACTCACTTTGAGAAATATTTTCACTTAAATCGATTGTTCTCAAAAATTTAAAGGTATCCGACTGTTGGAACCCATGTTTTTAAAAGGCGCATAATGAAAAATTTTCATTATTAGCTAGATTAGAATACATGTGAAATTTTTTTTTAAGAACATTTCGACAAAATTAATTATTTACATGGCATAACAGTAAAATTAACTTAGAATGATTTTTGAAAAATTCACATTATTTTCAAAGTTACAACCATTTGAAATAATTATCAAAGTTTTTTTTCTTAAAATTGCTCCCCTCTGTAGTCTTAAAACATGGATAAACCCACTTCTAAGTTATATTTCAAAAATACTAGTTGAGCCTCTGTACAGAGATCTGGGCTATCTACAGGCAAAATATTATTATAATAGAATCATTTTTCACAAAAAAGAATATTTTGTGGGTCATTTCTATGCTAATTTTTTTGTAAATATTGTACTTAAATAATTTTGATTGTAATACTATTCTTAAACCACTTTATAATCATTTTCTAATAAGTGACATTTTTAATATCATAAACTTAACCCATTTATACTATTTTCAAATCCATTCTGCACTGATCATTCAAAATGTGTATAGCTGTGTGAGAAAGCCTTTGTGTTTTGCTTGAATTTGCGTCCAATAATTCAGGAGTTGCCATTGTTTAAATTTAAATTTTAGATCGAATCAGAAAATATGCCAAATATTCATTAATGTTGTGTCTTCCCCACAATTGGGAAAAAAATGCATTTTCCATTATGACTGTTTTGTTTTGTAAGACATTATACGAACGAGTGTAAATTTATTTCTTGGAAACCTCAAAATGGTAAGCAATAAAATATTTACAATTTATTGGTAGTGATAAAGCTTTTATTCTTTTCTTACAGATATCATAATAAAAATTTTGAAATGATTATGAAATAAAGTTATATTATACATACATACACTTTTATTTATTTTTTGTTTAATGATGGAATGAAAATTATATACTTGAAGTTATACAAACTTTTTTATTACATTTTGCATACTCATTTATAATTTTTTAAAAAGTTTTTTACTGTGAATCGTAGAACCTCTAGGCATTACTCATAGAACCAGAAGGCTCCGTGGAGTGAGTGAGTGAATATTAACGTCACACTGTTCAGCTACACGAGAGCTTTTGGCGACGGCAAGGCTCCGTGGAACACAGTTTGAAAACTACTGTCTTGTACCAAAGCTTATTTTAAAAACTACACTGTAAAGAACGTGTGGGTAGTAAATAGGGAAATTTGTGTGCTTTTACATTATTATATATTTGTGTTTCGTTACAAAAAGTGAAATACACCCTACATTGTTTAATTTTCATAAGATACATTTCTACATGCTTCAGAGTAAGTTGAAATGAACTTTTTGTTTTACTAAGGTAATTTTATACCCCCTTTATATTGTCGTAGTGATCTAGTGCTTTGTAAACTTCCGGTGATATTATTCATTTTATAACCAATTACTATAGTAACCATGCAGTATATAACAGATGCTGAAGCTTTTAACAATATATCAATTGATTTAAATCATAAAGTGATATTAGTTCTCATAATTTAATCTGAAACTATTTTATGTATAATATAAAAATGAGGGAAAGGCATGTAAAAATATAAATATGTAACATATTAGAACACCTTACCGGACTTTACTGCATCACTTTCGTATTCTGTGTATTACCTATAATCTTTCACAATAATTACCAGGAAATACCGTGAGAAAATATTATTATTAGTTCCTAAAGAGGAGTGCCCTCATATATGGAGTTAAGTCAAACAGTTTAGTCCGGTTATTCGTAGAAAATCTGAGCAGGTGTTAGGAAAATGATGGTATTAATTTGCTAAGAATACTTCTAAACGTCGTATACGTATAAGGACAGCAATTAGCGTAGAACACAAACATTCTCTTGTGTGAAGTTATCATTTAGGTAAGAAATATTTAATATGGTTGGAGCTATGAGTGTCAATATTAAATTAACAATGAGTCTGGCATAAAATGACAAATTTAACTTGAGGGAAGATTCTCAATCTTTAATATATGTGAGTATACTGAGCATATTTCAGTTCTCTTTTTAATTCAGTTTATGACTAGTTCTTTTAATCATTAGGATTTCTTCACAAAAGGTCCATTCATAAAATAAGTACAACTAAGCATTTTTCTCAGAAACAATATTAATTTTCAAGCAAAAAAAATGCTTCAAAATAATTTTTTTTTTTGAAATATCAAAAGAAAAACAAATTATCTTTACTTTAAGGAAGCTGTATAAGTATGTGATTATTCAGAAAAAAAAAGTTCAAACCAGCTTTAAAAAGTTTAAGACTCATATACCTTTTAAAATTTCCGGAAAATCAATTTTTTTATTATTATTTTATTTCATAGAGCAAACCTTTCTGAGTTTTTTAAAAGAAACCGCATGCAGATATTCCCAATACAACGGAAGTTATTAAGGAAATAAAAAGAGCAGGAAAGGTGATTTAAATATTGTTTACATTTTGGATCCAAGGTGACAGCTGTTATGCCGCAGGTGACCGCTGCGTTTCTCTGTTTCTAATATTTTCATTCTAATTATTATCAAATGCTTGAATCTAAGCCTCAAATATTATTATTACTGTTATGAATATTAACTACAACTTCTAGTAACTTTATAAAACTTCTGCTTTGTTTTGATAAAGTGATACTTGATTCTATACTCGTTCGTTTCTGATTTTCACATTGTATCTTATTCCAAAATAAGTTTTAGGAAAAATATTAATTTTTTTTAAACTTTTGAATGATGAATTTGACTGAATCTGCCAAAATACCATCTGGTAAACGTCCTAAGAAAAGGAAGTTTACTGGTAATATGCATACGAGGTACAAAGCTGTACACAGTGTGGATTCTATTTAAATAGATTTTTTACATATGTGTGCTATGGGTTGCGTGGTATTGTGTATGGCATTAAATGATTCAAGATATTGGAATGGGTCATAATTTAGAAACACAAGATATAATTATAAAACTATATAAAGCACTGACTGAAATCTATTGTATGCGTCATCAAGTAAGCTTATTATAAATTTGAATATATTGTAAATACATATGTCTACTAAAACTAATTATTTTTAAGGGCTCACAGGACTCCTAAATTGTATTTTTTAATTTTTAAAAAAAAAAAAATACATGTGTTAAATACATGTTCTAAGAATTTTGGTACCAAACTTTGGTTGATACTGTGAAAACGTCCGAAATTATTGAGAAATAAGTATTGGAACATAAACGAAAACCCTATCTCTTTCTTATCTTTTACTTCATTTTTCGCAAAACAAAAAATTTCGATTGCGCGCGGGATTTCTCAGAAACTAATTATGATATCAATTTGAAATTCCATACACGTATTCAAAATAAGGTTCTTCCTAACTTGTACATCAATTTTCAAAATATATATATATATTTTATTATTTTTTTAATTTTTTCTTCTTAAAATTTTCGTTATAAGTGTATGAAATTTTTTTTCTCTCATAGATTCTTTGAAGAACACTGACACTCCTGCTTCAAAAGTGGGTACTTTTCAGTAGTGAAATTTTTGAGTCATAGCTGAGTCTTAATGTGGAGTTTTTCATATTTTGAAATTATCCAATTTCATTCATATCTTTTAAAATTTTTCTCCAAATTCTCTGAAAATTTGAAATAATCAAACATGTATGATTATCATGTGGTAAATTCAAATTATTGTTTTTTGTTTTATTGCTAAGTCACATTGGTTTGAAGAAAGATTTTTTCAGTGTATGGATATCTGTTACAGTCGCGGTAGCCCTTAAAGGGACACAATGGACCTTTGAAATTAATTTTCTTAAATTTATTTAGCTTAATTAGCTGGAATTGGAATCAAGCTATAGTAAATGATCTATATTTCACAATTTAAATATATATATATTTTTTAAAAATTATATTTAAATTTTTTTAGAAATTTAATTTCTTGACTTTTTTAAAATGCTCCTTGTGCATAGGATTTTTAAAGATAAGTACATAATTTTTGTTTTTATACATATATGAACTATAATAAAATGTATCAGTATTATTAGTTTTTTAAATTCAGAATTTCATGATGAAAAAGATAAATTTTTCTACTATATATGAAATAATTCACCAAATATGGATTTTCAAGGTATTCAAAGGCAAAGTAAAAAAAATGATCCGTTAAATTTTTTAGAAAACTAATGCACAAATTTGTGAATTACATTTATCTTTCATAACTTGTTAAAATTTCTAAAATTATGACGATGTAAACACCAAGGGCATTTTACGTAATAAGGAAAAGAAAACTTATGAATTGAGAAAAAGGCATTTTAAACATTTATTTGAGTAAAATAGAAAATAAAGCAAACTTTTACCTAATTACTTACCTTTACATGAAATCAAACGTACAATAGATTATTATAGCAAAAAATCTAAAATAAATAAATTACATTATATTTGGTTATATATTCATTAATTCAAGTAACATGCATCAAAGCTGATACTTATACACCAAAAAATATAGCGTGGCAAAATATTCATTGCAAAATTGACCAGCCCAATATGACAATCCTTCAGATTTTATACTTTTGCTTTCTATTTTATTTGATATTTTTACGCTTCAGGATCTACCTTTTGCTATTTGAGGAAAGTATTATTTTGCTACAGCTTTAATTGACGCTCATCTCTTACTCACTGGTTTGCATTTGTGGTAAGCATTCTACTGATGGCACGCATGTTTCAGGTGTTAAGCAGAGATCCAAAATTGAACTCACTAACTGCTGTTACAACAGATATTTCAGTATTTTTCTTTGATTGGAAACTTTCTTTTTTTTGAGAGTGACTCAAGATAACACTGTGCAGCTTTCATTAGCATTTTGACTCTTACCTGAAAAATTACACCAGAGACAACGCATCTCGTTGCTTGCTAATCGCAGGTACCTGGGGAGAATCTGTTAACAACCTCCTCAGTTAATTTTGTCTTCACTTGTGAGTGACTTTCGAAGAGTTCTCCATTTTGCTTCAAAACTCTTTTGAAAAAAACACCATGAAAGTTTTCCATTAAATTTATTGTGTGTTTCGGTTTAGCGTCTGTGGAGGAACAATGATAAGGGTGTGGCGTAAATAGCACTTTTCATTTTTTCGACATCATTGCAATTGTTATCACCACAATGACTTTCTGAAAAAAATTAGTTAGCTTAACTATTGTGGTTTCCTTTAAGCTCCCAAAATTTTTTCCCCAAAATGCAAACACCTTTGCTTCCCAACTTTTTCACTTTGCTGCGTAAACCAGTTACTAGGCGTTTTGGAATATGGTTGATACATTCCTCTGTTTTTTTTTAAATTTTTCCATAGATGCTCAACGACTAGATGTTGGAATGTTTTTGAATATCCATCCGACAATAAGCAATAAAACCCAATTTAATTTGATGGATCTTTCCACAAAATTCAGAGCTTTCATTTCCATTAGATGAAAACCTGTATAAATTATTTGACATTCGGATTTGTGACTTTCTCCAAATTACAAAATCGGACTATCCCCCGAAAGTTTTACTGCGGCGTACATTCTGTACAATACTTTCATATTTTTCGAAATCGATAACTAAACCGAAATAAATCAATACCAACCCCATCCCGTACAGTGATTTATAGCCCAGCTTTTCCAAGATCCATAAATTCACAGAATGTCTAAAACATCTTTTTTCCTTCTTTTTCATTTTAAATCAAGATGTTGTTCCTAACATATTTCTCCCTTCGGTCTGATGTTTTATCTAAATTTTTTTTCTTCGGAGAAATTTTTTAATTTGGCTTCGAAAAAATTTTTTCCATTCATTCATACCAGTCTCAAAAAGAAAATTGACCCAATCCCGCACCCCCTTTCCAAGTTTTAAAAAAAGACGAAACCTTTTTTTTGTTAATGTCAAAATTTTTTAAAATTTTTACACGAGCACTGGAAAATGAGGAATTTAACCTCCTCGCAACTAACAAACCAACTTAGTTTATTAACCGTTGTTTTTTATAAATTTTTAAATCTTATATAAATTTAGGGTGTTTAAGTCGACAGTAAATTCTTTCAAATTTTTTACAACTAAACAAAGTTATATCATCTTGTTCATTTGCCAAATGTTCTACAGAAGTGTTAACAGAAGGTGGTTTTTTTTTGTTTGCTTCAGTTCACTAAAATTTTTAATGTGCAAGTTTTCCGCATTTTTTTCATAATTAGAGGATGCATGACCTTTTATTTGGGGCATTGCCCCTTGAAAACTTGGAGGCCCCATTTCCCAAAATTGTCCGGGCAAATCTCTTTTTGTTTTTAGCAAAGCCTGTATTTTACTTTTTGATGGCCTTGTTTTTGGCACATGATATCGGAACTAATTATGTATTTAAAAATACAAATTAATTTTATAAAAAAACTGTAGTCGAGTGTTCAATCCAAAAAAGGAAAACTTCGAAAAGAAAAATTACGTCCAAAACGAATAAATATGCTTTTATACTAGCTATGAAACAAGCCCCTAACACTTTAAAAAACAAACAATGCACAAGTAGAAGTTGAAGTTTCTATTGACACCCTTCTTCATAAAATGAAAAAAAAAAAGGAGGTTAACCCCCAAGGGGCCCCCGCACTTAAAGTTTTGCCATTCTGGAGATGCTTTAAAATCCCCCACACATTTTCTTTCAGGGGGGGTTCTAAAAAGCGGTTGAGCTTTTTTTTGAGAATGGTCCCTTTTGGGGGAATCTTGTTTGGGGGAAAAAAAAGCATCTCTGGAATGGTGGAATTTTACGTAAAACCGCGGGGGGTTTAAAGCATATGCTAAAACTAAATACCAATAGCTCTTGTTTACGTTTAAATGACAGGTGCCACGCCCAAAATGGTCAAGGGATCCATGTTTTTAAATTTTGTCACTCATATCTCGTAATTATTCATAAAATGAAAAAAAATTCTTTTGACAGAATCATTGTGTGAAATATATGGAATATTATTAGTATAAAAATAAAATCGCAATTTTGACAAATTTTAGCAGAGATTTTGAAGGTTCACCATCCTTAAAACATAAAATAAAAATAATTAACCCTCAAGCGGTCTGCACGTAAAATTCCGCCATTCAGAGAGGTTTTTACTGCCTTCAAGCAAAGATTCCCAAAGCGGCCGAGCCGCGTTCTTAAAGCACGGCTCAGCTACGAGGAAGAAAGCTTACTGAAGCTAAAAATATGTGCTGGTGAAACATCTCAGAGATAACAAACACTAATGCGAACTGGATTTAAGAAAACGTTTTTTTAGCTAATTTTGTGATTCTTAAATTATCACGATGTATAATTATATATTAATATGCGTGGAGCGAAATTGATTGACCTGATCGACATTAACATCAAATCAATGACCACGAAATTAATCACGGCAAAGAACTACATATATGTCTGTCATTATCCGTAGCTTTTTTGAGCACCATGCTGGTGACAACAGCACGATTTGTCATGGTTCCACCCCAATTTTGTGGAAGAACACCTTGGGGATGTTCAGAGGCCTTCTTCTTCTCTTCTCTTACCACCTACCTCACATGAGGACTTGCGGTTCGACGGCAATTTAGAGCACCCCTATGACGCGGAGGCACTATTCATTTACAAACATGCCGTCTTCGGGATTCGAACCCGGGCCCAACGTCACTAGCCACTACACCGGATGGGCGGCTAAGCAATCCTAATATTCATTAATACAGTATTGGAGGTATTCAAATATATAGCAATGTCTTATTTCTAATATAAAAATCAAAAGGTATTTTAATCCTCATTATTTTTGGTTATTCTTATTACTATTGGGTCTCAAAATCACCTGTATATGTCCATCTTACGGATGAGCAGCGATATTCAGAAAAGCATGTTACAAGTACTTATTAGCTTATTACTTTTGTAAGTTTTTGCTTTTAAAATTAATTAATTTTCTTTCAGTTAAATTTTAAAAAAATAAATACATATAGAATTTGAGTTATTTTATTTAACTTATCAAAATTTCTGAGAAATCATATAATCAAATATGGATATTATTTTTTTTCCCTGTGAAACAAATTTAGTGAAAACGCAATCAATTGCGCATTCACTTCACTGTGTATTTCATTCCGTTTTATGAAAATATACTGTTTTTTTTATGTTGTTAATATTTAAGCCATTTTTTTCCTTTTTCCTCTTAACAGTAATCTTTATAAATGCATATAGCCTTACATAAAAAAAAAACCGATCCTAGTAACTTATAAATTAAACTTTTAAATACATATTAACGGAGTTTCTTTTTATAATACACGGTATTGCAATTTGAAACTTTTGACAATGTGACGGGCTCACGCATTTTTTTCATTAACACATTATTTTGGTTCCTTGGGGTCAGAATAAATGGCAATTCTTTTCCAACCAACCTAGAAGTGAAACGTGAAGGAAAGAAGTATATTAGGAAGCTTTTTAAATAACAGAAGTTTAGAGTAAGCTGGGTGGCATTTGGGGAATGTTATGTTAGTGCGTGTGGCAAGTGGGAAGAGTATTTCGCGAAGTTAAGTGACAGCCAAGAGAGGTTATTCGGAACACAGTGCATACCATTGCACGCCAGTGAACCACAACTTCAGCCAGGATCAGATAGATTGATGGGTCGTTGGACATTAAAGGTATGAGTGACAATTTAAATATTTGGATATGAGTGTACATTGGAACTGAGCTTAGGCGAGTTAGTTATTATTAGTGATCCGGGTTACGTTATTTCGGTATCATATATATTGTGTGTTTAGCCACCGTAGATTCTCTCACATACCATATTATTATCTAATCTGTTATTGGTATAAGTTAAGATCTTAATAAATAAAGTAATATTAAGATTATGTCAGCTTCTAGTTCTTCATTTATTCCTACACCTCTAGCTAACGCTGATAATCTAGGAGAAGGGTACCCGAGGAGCGGTGCCCTTACAACAGATAACCCAATTTAAAAGTTTAAAGGAAATAAGTATAAAAATAAAATTAGTAAAAAAAATAATATTAATACTCTAAATTTGCTTTCAATCAACTTCCATAAATTTAATTATATCTTATAAAAATTTCACTTAAAAACTTGAATAAATACTAGGTTTAAAAAAACATTCTGAAATTTTATAATTGTATGTTATGTACGTATAACATGAATTTTACTAATGAGTAACAACTACACTGAAAACGTAAGATTTTTTCTTTCTTTTTTATAATAATATTTAATGTTTTAAATGCTTTAAAATTTCAGTGATATATAATTTTAATACCTTAATTAAAAAAAAATAAGCCATTACTAAAGATCCGTGGTATATTATAGTACAGTAGAAATAAATCAATTGCTTTGGAGTAGCTTTCTAATGACATTGTGATGGTTTTTAATCGACATTTAATCGGAGTAATAGAGAAATATCATTATTACGCCTCGAGGGAACTAACAAAATAAAAAAAAACCAGTAGGTATACTTTAATTTAAAAAGATCTTTGGAAAGAAAATAACCAAAAGTGAAAATACATCATTATTTTTTTCTTTTTAGAGTATAAATTTTCATCTAAATTATATATAAATGACGCTCTATCAAACACATAATAGGACATATGTGTGTGTGTGTGATGATGGTATGTAAATTTGCTAATGGAGATGTATTTAGAATTTAATGTGTTTTTTTCCAATTTACATATCTTATAAATTTAATTAAATAATATTTTTAAAGTAGATAATTTCAAGATAGATTTTTAGATTTTTTCTGAAAGTTGATACTTTAAAAATTCTTTAAAGCAATGCGCTGCTTTCTTTTCACAACTATTAATTCCTATTCTTATTTTGTAATTATTCATAAAAATTGTTTACAGCTCCAAAATATTCTTTCAGAGTAATCTGTCTATGTTATCCATGATTATTTTAGATTTTTTTCAAATAAAATATATGTACGCATCTTAAATGAAATATAATTACACTAGACTTTTTCCATCATTGATTTAATGAAAAGTCATTAAATTTGTATAAATAATTACCAGTAAACAAAAAGTAGTTAAAAAATATCCTTTATCTAGATTAATTTTCGTTACAAATGAATTATTGGACTGTTAAATAAATAATAATTAACATAAAATGTGACGCATAGAATATAATAACTGAAATAAAAATATTTCCTAAAATTTCGACATTCTGTAATTATAAATCAAAATATACTGCTTGTAAAATTAGCTTTTTCTTGATATTTATAACACTTATTAATAACACCGATGCTAAATGTGTTAGAAAATTTTGAAAGATAGATTTTAGATAGTGTAATTATCTTCTAATGCTGTACCCAATATATTTTGACACAACCTCTCAGTTTCTTCGATTGTTTATTGATTAACAGCTCTCTTTAGATATTAAATCAATATAAGGGCCGTTAGCCGGGACTTTCTTTTAGCCATGGATCAAATGACACGATACTCCAAATTTGTATCATTGTTTACGAAGTTGCACACCTGGCAACGAGATCACACTATGTTTTGGCATATAAAATGCACACCAATTTTTCTACACCACAGGTATTTGGGAGTATCAGGACTTCAACCTCAAACTTTATAGAATTAGCGATATGGCACGCTTGTGACTGACTATTCAGATATCAGGGTTGAGACTTAAGAAAAGGAAAATAAGTTATTGATTAAAATGGGGCCCCTTTTTCCATTAATTATTTAACAGAAGTCGTTTCGTGTAACAAAATTAAAATTGCTTAAGGTGGATTGTATTTTTGGTAAATTATGTTGTCAATAAGGAATAATACCGTAAGAGCACACATCTACAAGGGGCAAAATAAACCTTTTTTAGGTGACAGATGGTGAAGATAAAGAAATCATCCAATTTATATTCTTTACAAGCTCTTAATTTTAGTGCTTTCATTTCTATAATATAAAGAAAACTTGTGCTCTCTATTTCGGAATTATTCTGACCGTTTTCATAAAAAAATAAAATAAAATAAACTAGTAGATAATAAGCTCTGAGATAAAATAAGTAGTACCAAATAAATTTGCTTTTTTATATCACAGAACATGTTGAAAAACCGAGATAAGTTTATGCCAAAAATTCTTTTTTTTTCTCTCCGAGAAATCTTGCTGCGATAATTTTGAGGGTAGTTTACTGAGGGGAAAAAGGTTTTCTTCATTTTATACCGATAAGGTCTTTTGAAGCATAATGAGATTTTAATCTTGTCTAATAAATTTTAAGCAAAAGAAACACGTTTTTGTTTATTGAATATAGCAAAAATTAATGATTATGAGTAACTGATGGTTGCAATTGCAAAATAACCATATTTAAATGTATATTAAATGTGGTACTGAATGCTTTTAGTTATCAAAATAGTTTCTAAAACCATTCTATTTTAATAGTGTCCTTCCTCTGACAGGAAAGAAATACAACAAACATATAATCGGAAATATTTAATTATTATTTAGCTCATATACAGAGAAACTGTGCATATATATATTTAAAGAAACCCTTTATTTTTTATATGTATCTCAAGTAACATCTTAGCACTGTAACGTATTGAATAAAATGAGAAAAAGCAGCTTCAGGCCTACATGCTACTGAAGAATTTGCCTATATTCACTTGCTTAAAAGGTATTGCTTCTTATTTGTTAACCATGGAAAAGTCACGCGTCGTGTGATGTAGTCACCCCATTCTTCTTTTATAAGTATTTTTATTATGCACGATTATAATTATAATAAAGTTTAAAGAAAACAGTATATGTTTTTATGCAGCATTATTAAAAAAAAATCATCTATAACAGTGGTTCTTAAACTGCGGTTAGAAGAACCCTTAGGGTCCACAACGGCTTTCTAGGTTATCCGTGGAGTTTCTCATGTAACGTTGAGATTTCCCTATTTTTACAGATTCTGAAAGGTATCGTGGGAAGATTGAAATATGTGCCATACTAGATTAGACCACTAAATTGTCTCCAATGAAAACACTTTACTAAAACTTGTATTTTAATCAAGGATATTAATTGGGGGAGGGATGTTCAAATTAATTGAGGACATGATGTCACGCGCTGATGCTGAAATTGCTGCCCTTGATGATCGAAAGTTTGGGTACCACTGCTAAATAATGTGAGGATTCTAAAATGAACGTTACAGTTAGAAGCACTATATACAAACATGAGCTTCAATTTGAAATCTGCAAATACCCTTCAGAAAGAAATTCAGCCATTTATTGGCTGATAACCTATGTGAGGTAGTTCCTTTTTTGACAGATGAGTTCTAGAAAATATGATCTAGTACAGTGCTTCTCAAATTTCCAATGTTTGAGACCCAATATTCAATCATAATTTGCATCACGCCCCCCTCCATACAATAGCGATGTACTAAATTCAATAATACTGTGACGTTAAACATACAATACGACTTAAACCTCTTAAGCCCCAACGTACTCTTTTTGCTCAGCCACTGTGTTTTTGCCCTCGATGTATATATACGTTTTTCCCCGAAGTACATTTTTTTCTGTGAACTGCTATCCATAAAATTAATCGAACTTTAGAAGCAATAAAAAAAAACCTTGACAGTGTTTCGAA
The DNA here is from genome assembly GCA_019973955.1 of Trichonephila inaurata madagascariensis. Classification (NCBI taxonomy): domain Eukaryota; kingdom Metazoa; phylum Arthropoda; class Arachnida; order Araneae; family Nephilidae; genus Trichonephila; species Trichonephila inaurata. Next base: position 35,017 of record BMAV01024947.1, on the reverse strand, counting down.
GGATTCACTTATTTCAGAGGATTTGATTATTTATTCCTTTTCTACCACCCCCCCTCTACCCCAACCCTTACCTATGTCTAACGGGTCTTGGAAAAGGGCAATCGCATAATTTTTATTCGCATTTATAAATTAGTTATAAAAGTACAAATTATCAAGATAAGTGTTAATTTGGCATATAATTTTATATATGACAAACCCATGGGGTCACGGGTAATTATTAAATTTATCTTTAACTTAGTATTGTTAAGTTAATTAAAAAATATATTGTCCCCTCTGATACATTTATAAGTGTATAAATGAGTATTTTATTTTTATTATGTCACAGAATGTATTTGTTTGTTTACTTTCGGCAAGCTAATAATTTTTAAAAGAATTTCTTTTCACCTTTTCAAGAGACTCGCGCCCCCTCCGGGTTATGATGCCCCTTTGGGGGCCCCGTTGGGAAAAACTGATCTGTAGTGTAATCCCGTTCCTTCGGTTTTGGGGAAAATTTTTTTACTAAAAATAACCTCTTCGATAATTCGCCTTTGTTCTTCCCAAAACCTTTAAATTGTTTTTTTCCGGTCGCCTATCTACGTTGCAAAGATAATAAATCATGTAATGGTTTTTCAGGTGCGATAACTACCCGTGGCTTGCTTGGAACTATTCATCAGTTTCGGTTCGATACTCTTTCTCTCGAAGTGTAAAAGCATACCTGTTGCTTTTGTTTCAATTTGTTCACTTAAATGAATTTTTTTTATGATTATAGATAGTCCTCAATCAATAAGTATTTCTATACTAAAAAATACAGGAATTTTCCTAACAATTTTTTGGAAGAAAAACTATTTCGCCCCATATTCGAAAGTCTTCTTCTCTACGTATTTCAAGTTGAAGGTCGTTCATTTTTTTTGTTTTTTGAGATCTTGGCAAATGATTTAATTTTGTGTAATGCCTATGTATTTAAAAACATCCCAAAGGGTATGAATTATATTCTTGACGTATCTGATGACGTAATAGAAACATAATCGTAAAGGAGATTTCTAAAGATAACATAGTTACAAAAAAGGGATTGAAAATAATATTTTAATTAGCTTATAGAAAATAACCTTGATATTTGTTATTTTTTTCTATTTTTGAAAACATAAGAGAACAAATATAACTTTGGAAATAAGAATTGTTAATATGATTGATGAAATATTTGAATGTTTTAAAAAAAAATATAATTTTTTTTTAGTAAAAAAAAAACAAATTTTGAAACAAATTAAAGTTTTTTAATAAAAGAATAAATAATATTTACGGCTTTGAAAAAAATTTGAAAAATTTTTGTTTTAAAAAAAACCCTTATTTTTTAATTTTTTTTTTTTTGAAAATGGGGGAACAAATTTTTTTGGGAAAATAAAATTTTAAAGGGAAAAAATTTTAATGTTTTAAAAAAAACCATTTTTTGGTCCAAAAACAATTTTTGGCCCCCTTAAAAAGTTAAAAAAGAATAATTTAATCAGAATTTTTCAAAATTTTTTGAAAAAATTTTTCCCAATTGAAACTTTTTTTTTTAATTTTTATTTTTTTTTTAAAAACTTTACCTTTCATTTTCAAAATTTTAAATAAAAGATTTTTTTAAAAATACCTTTTTTTAAAAAAGGTTAAATTTTTTTAGAAGATCTGTTTTTGATGGGGAAAAAAATTTTTTTTAGCTGCCGTTTCTTTTTTAGTGTCATGATTAAAACAGAAAAAAAGTAAAAAAAAAAGAAAATTTAAAAAAAAAATGAAACTTACGAAAAAATTTATATTTTTATTGCAAACATCAGATTTTTAAAATATCCTGATACAATTTATGCATATGTATAACTGCTTCCCAATAAATTTAAGTGTTTAAAAAATGTTGATAGTAGAAAGGGTAGAACCGGAATATCAATGCATGAATTTCACAACGGAAAATCAAATTTTTTTTGTAAAGGCGGCTTTTAAAAATTTGTACCCGGTTTTTACGCAAAATAAAAAAAAATTCTTTTCCAAAATTTTTTTATAGTTAAATTCCTTTTTATATTACACATTTTTGTATAATTTGTGAAAACTGTCTTTTTATTACATAAATCCTGCCTTCGATCCTATTAGAACACATTACATAAATTTTGAACTAACATAAGAACTATAACCTGTTTTGTTAAAAGTTGTCTTAGTTTATTAGTGTAATAATTTCACGTACATTTTCTTGAGTGAAATACGGTTAGTATAATTCGCCATACGTAATTTGCCTTAATAGTGTAATATCAGTTGTTTCATCGTCCTTAGTTTCATCCGAAATAACGTTTAAAATAACGGTTTAAAAATCTCTAAGAATTAAATTATCAGCAAAAGTGAAATTTGGAAGGGCATGTTAATGAGTATTTCATACTTACAGATTGGTTTTGTGTACATAATAAACTTGCATAATGAAACAAAATATTCGACAAAAACGGCTTTCAGAATATATATGAAAATTAGTTTTTGTCTAATTCATATCAATGAACAATTTTAACAGATGCTTTATTTTAGATTTTTATGTCTTATATACAGCAAATAAGAAAAAAAAATAACTAGATGGTCTTGGTTTAGTATTACTACAAATATTTTGAATAGAACGCTTCCAATAATATTGATTACATACTGAAGTACTAAGAATCAGGGTTACGCGAATATGGGAATTTTCATGGTTTTAAAAGTGAATATAAGTGAGTTGTTCCTTTTCAGTGTTTTTTTTTGCTCAAAAAAGCTTTATATAAACTTTTTTTGGCGTAATTATGGCGCCCTCGGGGTGATTAAGGGAAATCTTGAGGAACTAGATGCAAGGGCCATTACATTTCATGAATTGAAAAATTTAGAATTTTCAAAACATGTACAAAATGAACTGTCTAATGACACGTTTAATTGTGTCCCGAGAATTTTTGATTTCAGGCTTCCCACCATGAGCAACGCAATGCAAGATCACACCTTCCCTATCCATCGCAAGGCGTCTGGCTGAAGAACACCTGGTATCGTGGCACCCATTACGTGCACTGCTAATAACACCCACCCACCGACGCCTCCGTTTAGAGTGGTGTCATGCATGACAAGATTGGACTACAACGGCAAGGAACCAGATCATTTTCAGCAACGAATCTAGTTTCAATTTGAGTAGTGATGACAATCGTAATCATGTGTGGAGGCCCCGTGGTGAAAGCCTCAATCCTGTCTTCGGCAATTGAACGGCAATTTCAACAAATTGTTCATTTTTGTACCTTTGTTTATTTTTTAAATATATCCTTTCTTGTTTAAATTTTTAAATTTTTTTCATTAATGTTGTAAGGGAATTGGTATTGGATTATTAATACGATTACTTAAGTCGAATTCCTTAAAACTGTTTTGTTCTACAGAAGTTTGAAAGTTAAATTTGCGAAAAAAAATCCATTTTAATTTAGTTTTCAAGTGTAGCGCCATTTCATCATACATTTTGAGTATTTAATGTCTATAGCTACTTCTTTAAAACACATCTCTTCTATTTAACTGCAAATTATATTTCCTTTGAAATATCAGTATAACTTCTACTTAGACATTGAAAGCATACCATTGGCTTGTGTAAATTTTCGCACTTGTGGTATATAGTTAATAAATTTCAATATTTGTTAGTTTGAACATTTAAAAAAATTATTTCCCTTCCATAAATTTTGCTAACAGTTTTCATATACATAGTTATAAAGTACCTATATATTTTTGATTATTAAATAACTTATGTGCTTAAGGCTATCAATATAAAAAAAAAATTTTATAAATCTTTTTAAAGCATTCGAATCAAAGTTGAAATTTTCATTTTCAAAAAAAAAACGTGAAAATACGGAAAATTGAGGCTTTATGTATACTAAAAAAGTATAAAAGAAAAAAAATTTTTTTTTATTCCCTTTTTTTTCCCAAAAAAAATTCTTAAAAAGCTTTTTTATAAATAGTGCTTCGGAGAAATACAAGTTTGTGCAAGGAATGGCTTTAAAAAAATAATTCCCCCCCCCCCTCCCCCTTCTTCAAAAAAAAAAATTTAATGCTTCATTACAGGAAAAAAAAAATTTTATGATCATTCAAACTCACCACATTCATTTTTTGTAAAACAAACAAAATTCATTTGTAGTTATTTTTCAAGTTTATCTACAAGAAAAAAACGCAAGGGGAAAGTTTATAAGATGTGGTCTTTTTTATGTTTTGCATACATAAACCGAAAAAAATAAGTTCCCTTTACCATTAAATATCGGGTTTAAACCCTTTTCTTTTTTAAGTTTTTAAAATTGCCTTTTAAATATGTATTTTTGTTATCATTCCAATGATTTTTGCTACTTACTGTGTTTCAGAATAATAATTTTATGCATACATTTAAAGCAGTATAGATTTTTAAATTCAGATTCACATTTTTACAAGCTCAATAGGACATTTTTACGCTATCAAATGCATAAATGGAAATGTAAGTAAATACGTATTTACTTTTATATAAAAAAAATATCTTTTAAGAAAATTAAAAGAGCTTATAGTTGCTAATTTTCATAAATCAATTTTTATATATTTATATAAAGTAACGTTTAATCATTTGAATGCATTAAAGTAACATAATTTTTTTTAGTCAAATATGATTTTCAACAATGTCATCAAGTTTTCGAACATTGTATTTTTCAATCCATTCCATTCTAGAAAATATGGGTTGAATTACATGTCTTTTTTTTCTACTTTCATGTATTAATACTTATCAAAGCTTATACTACACAATGTAATAAGCTTAAATTCTTCGAAACAATATTAAATAATATATTTCACAAGGGTAATGAATTTAAATGCTTTAAGATCATATCATGATGGCCTGGAAAATGTTTTAAATTAAATTATACACTTAGAGGCCGTTGCCTTATTTTATTACTATTTTTTTTAAAAGCCCTATTAATTAATTTCTCTTTTCTATAGATTAGCTCTATTCTTGCCAATGCCTACCGTTATTTCATACACGCCATATGTAGCCAGCTAAAGATTTCAAATTATCTTCACATTTATCCTATTTTAAAAATTTCAGCCTTTATTATTTATTTATTTATTTTTGCTGTAGCATATTTAATATCACACAATGTGTTTTTCTAAATCATTACCTAAAATCCAATATCACAAGTGAATATAAATTATATTTCTAAACTGTATTTCAATTCTGGTACTTACTAAATGTTGTTAGCCAAATAACAGAAAAAAAGTTATAATCTTTAAAAAAAAGTCAAATTTAATTTAAGGTACGTTTATTTTCACGGAACATTGTTTTTATATATATATTAACCCTTTATCTGCCGACGGCACTTATAAGTACCACTCACTTTAAAATTACATAGAATAACCATTTTTACGAATACTCGGACGATACTTAGCAGGAATATTCTTTGAAATCCACTCTTTAAAGATATATGGCATCACGGGTTCTCTGATGAGTATTTTAGTGGGGAAGGCGAATAATTTTACCGCGGAAATTTCGTTTTCATATGACGGTATTTTCAGCGGATTACGAAGATTGTCATTTTTGCTCCGAAAAAATAGTCAATGTCAAAAGGTAGGTGTCTTATTTATTTATTTTTTATCTTTATGAAGACTTTAGAAAACGATCTGACGATTTAGTTTAAGTAAACAGTGGGTATAATGAATTTTACAGTTGGATACCTTTAAATAATGAATTAGCTCTAACTAATTAAATTTCCCAAAGTTGAGTATTCTGTATATGTATATCCCTTAATTTTCAATGTAGTGATTCAAAAAAGAATATTGCATGAAAAAAACTGCAGTAAATGACAATGCGGTAGATAAAGGGTTAAATACATTGTTTTTCCTAATATCTTCCCAAATCTTCTTAATACTAAACGTGTATAGTGAAATGGAATTTTAAACGCCTAAATCAATTTTAATGTTATTGTAAATTGACTTTGTTTCAGAACATTATGAAAGATAATTTAAATTCTAACACAGACGAATACGATTACAGACGGTCATTCTAACTTTATGGAAACGATCTTAATAGTTAATTTTTATTTATAAATGCAGTACTTTTTGTGAAGATTTGCTTCTATCTGATAGCCATGATTCTTGACAATAGCTTTAGCTTGAATTTTTCATGAAAGTAAACAGTGTCTTTGTATTGCAATGCTAATTTTACTCCATTCCTCTTGAGCCGTTTTCTAAAGTTCGTTTAGTGTTCTTAAATGTCCTTTTCCTGCAGCTCGACTTAACAAAGCGAAAACACAACAGTCCATTGGATAAGTTCTAGGAGATTTAGCAAGCATTTCTTCGAATGGGATACGCATTATTACTGTTTCTGATTCTTTCTGTGCTAGATAAGCGGCAGTTGATTTAGATGTAGGACTAGAAGCTCTACCCACATAAAGATCAATTTTATTAGTATCCTTTCCATGTAGGGCTGGAATTTCTTCTGCGAAACTTAGTTCCAAACTATTTTGCTGATAGTATAGAGTGAACTAATCAATTTATTTAATATTTTGAATCAATTTACTTGAGATTTTTTTTATTCTTAATTTGTCGATGTAACAAAATCATTCAACTATCATGAATCACTTTAGGAACTTTTCTGTTCACTGACGAAGTCATTTCTTATGCTAATTCCCGTCAGTTGAGCAATAGAAAATTGATCTTATTTTATTACATTCACTTAAATATATCATTCCCCCTTGAAATGTTACTATAATTTTATATTTTTCAAAAATTAGGTATTTTTCACAAATTTTCAACAACTTCTTTTACTTTAGCTATATGTTTTGGCAAAAACAAATGAACTTTGGATTAATTTTTTTTTTAACTTTAAATCATTATGGATGATCTTAGTTACAATGCCGAGAAACATTACTGGTTTCAATTCAACGAGTCTTTGAGCCAAGGGATTTTCTTTTAAGATCAAAGACTTCATTATCCTGTTAGTTGTCTGCGTTCGAACAATCTGAAGATGAAGTTACATGGTAACGATTTCATTTTTCATTTATATATTATTATGAAGTACATATATATTTAAATATATACTTTTTCAAATTTAAAATGTTATTAGTATTTTGTTTAAATGCAATGGCTGTGTTTTTTACTCTGCTTTATAATTTAGTGATGCTAATATTTCTCCTCGGAAAGAGCAGTTACGTGTATCTATCAATTCTAAAAGATATTTTCAAAATGATTCTTTTATTTTACATTCCAATCAAAAGGAAACATTAGCAGACGATTATTCTGAAGTTACCAAAGTTTCATCTCAAAATGCAAACAAGAAAATAAATTACCAAATCGTTTCCATAAAGGGGAAAATGACTTTCTGTATATTAAATAATGCATTTATCGTTACTTAGCGTTGTCATTGGTATTTAAGGCGTCCAACTAGCCTAAAATCATGATTTTTTTCATGATTGTTTTTTTTTAGTACATGTTATATGCCTTATAAAAATATCACATTTTCTTATTTTTGATTCACTAGAACAAAAACTACAAGTGTTTCAGTAAAAGCAGATGCCATACATTTACATAAGATATCAAGCATTAAAATTAGCATGTTTTATTTGAAATGAGTTTTTCGAAAAGCTCAAACTAGGAACAGTAATTGCTCCAAAAGGTTTTGAAAATAATTTGCTGAATTTTTTGTGCATGTTCCATATACAGTAAGAAGTGTTTGAACCTTCAGATTTATCAATCACTATTTTATTCAAAAAAGTATACAGCATTTACGTGAATATAATAACTGTTTTGTAAGCAGTTTCATATAATAACTTAATAAAAGTGTTTGGATTTTTATAGAAAATTAAAATATCTCTTATCCTGAAGGTCTTTTTAATAACATCATCAACAACAACAACATGAACACATCAAAACTGAAAAATTGAGAATTTGTTCATTTAATATTTGTTCATAGCAGGTACGTTTAATTTTTTGTTAATTTTTACCCATTTTTTGCCATCTTAGTAGTAATAATTCATATTTATCTTCTTAATTTTAGCCATTTTTATAAAAAATATGTTTAATAAATCTAAAAACTACAAAAAATTTCCCTATCTTAATTTTTAAAAAAAAAAAGTTGTCGCAAGTCTTCGGATATCATAAAAGAGTAATTTCTTTTATACCTATATTCTATTAATTTAGAAAAGTAAACCAATAGAACAAAGTTTCAATATGTGGCACTAATATATCTCGTTCATATTTCCTTCTAAATCTAAATTAATATTTAATTTGTTCAAAATATAACTTTAATAACAGTTAAAGATGAATAATAATTTAAAAAATATAATTTTTTATGTAATATTTGCAATTTATTTTTAAATTTATTGGGTTATAATAGGTATACAGAATAAAAAATATGGTATCAATCTTTTGTAGAAGTAATACTTTTACGTTCAAATAATTGATCAATTTTATTCGAATAATTGATCAATTTTATTCGAATAACTGTCGCTATTTTAGACCGCTGAAAAATTTTTAGACCATATTTATGTGTTTCGTCATTAAGTTATTGGGATATAGCCATTTTAAAATTAACTTTTCACTGAAGTGAGCGAGCATTTAAATTAGCTAGTAAAAATTTGGATCATCTTTAGTAGGAATACACTCAACCCCTCACTGCAGCCAACATGCGCTTTTTCCCTTCATAACTACATCTGAGAGGTGATTAGAAACCGATTCCAAGCCGTCCACGGGGATCATAAGACAAACTGTGAAAATGGTAGATAGAGGGGGGAAGCCATCTCCCCAACCCCGTAGGTAGACATGTTGCTTCGTGTATCGTTTTTAGAATCTAACGCTGCTTTCTAATGTGTTACGAGTATCATTTTAAAATATACTTAATTTGTTGTTCCCTTTACTTTTCCGAATCATTCTCTTTTAGCCATTCCTTGGGATTACCTTTTGATTATACTTTTTTGATGCATTTTCGAAAACTTTAAATTCAAACTGTATTACTAAAAACAGTTATTGTAATTTTCTTCATAGAAAAAGTATATGTTTGTAATCTTTGGGTATGTAGAAAGATAGAAAATGCTAATTGAAAAGCTGTAGGCTATGACATTTAAGATTAATTAACCCCTTTCCAGCTTTTCTTGGTCTGGAGAAAGGGCAGGGAAACGAACCATCCTGACTCACCTTGGGTGCTCAGGCTCTATGATAATTTACACTGCGCATTCGGTCTTTCCCGGTTGAACTCACATGTGCTTTTTATGGTTTTGAATAAATGAATAGTACCACTTGGTGGAAGTTTCTTCAAAAAGAGGATATCTTTCTGCTGAGCATTCCCTCCACGTTTGTCTGAAATATACTTTGTTGACTATATTCCCCAACCCCGAGATGTAAACTAATACAGCATGACAGTGTATTGTTTGCTGCAAAAACATGCACTATAACAGGAAGAAGAGAAACAAGATTCTTCTGTCTGGATTGCGTTGCTGGGTTTTTGTGCATTACCGTGTTTTCGACTTTATTATACATAATCAAATTTTGGTTAATAATTTCATAACCATTTATATAAATGTAAAAGCTGTAAATGAAATTTGTAATTCAAGATAAAAGTAAGGTATTCTAAACTTTATGTTTATAGTTAGTGCGAATTGATTAAGGTATCCGACTACGTTCGGAACCGTGATTTTGCAAAAGCTTGTAAATGGATAACATTTATGATATTTAGTGTCACTTAGATTAGAATACATGTATAAAATTGTTTTAAGAACATTATGACAAAAAAATTATTTAAATACAATATTTTGGCAAAAAATTAAAATAGAATAACCTTTTTTCCAAATGTTCCCCTTTTGTAAAAAATGCTTCTATTGTATGAATATTTTGCCTGTATTCAGCTCAGACATCTGTACAGAGGCTCAACTAGAATTTTTGAAGTGCATAACTCGGAAGTCGGTTTATCCGTGTTTTACGAAAACAGAAGGGAGAAATTTTAAGAAAATACGCCGATAATTAATTCAAATGGTTGTAACTCTAAAAATAATTTGAATTTTTCAAAAATTATAATTCAGCCTCACTACAGATGTTTGAGCTATATACAGGCAAAATATTAATACAATAGAGGCATTTTTTACAAAAGGAGAACATTTGGAAAAAAGGTTATTCTAAGTTAATTTTTTGCCAAAATATTGTATTTAAATAATTTTTTGTCATAATGTCCTTAAAACAATTTTATACATGTATTCTAATCAAAGTGACACTAAATATCATGAAAATTATCCATTTATGCTCTTTTTTAAAATCACGGTTCCGAACGTAGTCGCATACCTTAAATATAGTCTAATGATTTTTACCTCTCAGAAAGCGAGCTAGATAGTAAGTAGTCTCAATTATTAAGTAGATTTTTTTCACATTAATTTTTAGGATTATTTTTTATGTGAACTGTGCTATTATGTTTAAAAATATATAAGGATCTTGAAAATAAGGAAAATGAACTAACTTTTATTGATCTATTATCCATAAATAAAATAAGCCAGGAAGGGGTTAAAACAGTCCTTCCCAAACATTCAATATTTGCCATCCAATATTTAATCATAATTTTCCTCGTCCCCACCTCTATACAATAACAATGTATTGAATTCAATAATACTATACTTTGATGCTAAACCAACAATATGACTTTAACATCTTAAGTGCCACCGGCGTATATAACATGTCACTTAGTCAAAGCGTTAGTTGCCAGGGACATATATATATACGTCTTTCCGAAGTACACTCTTCTCTGTGTACTGCTATCTATAAATTTATTCTGAAGGTTTTGGAATGCAACAAATATAGACCGTGACAGTGTTTGCGAAGGGTTTACTTATTTTAGAGTAGTTTTTACTCATATATTCCTTTTCATCCCCACCCAATAGAGCGCATACTCGCCCCTACGTGGAAAACAGAGGAATAGGAGAGCGAATCGCATAACTTGTGATCGGCAGTTAAGGGATTAATTATGACGGTACAAATTACCAAGATAAAAGAGTTAATTTTTGTAAAACTTTTACATATGACAACCCCATGAGCTCAATGGTAATTATATGAAATTTGCTCATGTCTTAGTATCATTAAATTAATTATAAAATTGTGCAGTACTGATACATTTATAAGTGCATTATATCAGTAGAAATATAAATTTTATGTTTCATGTTAGAATGTATTTTGTTTGTTTATTTTCAGTAAAATAATACATATATCTATATCTATATATATATATATTTAAAATAACCATTTGATTTTTTTTACTTTTCACTATGCTCGCGCCTTCCTTAGAAAGAGCTCAAATGGACTTGCTCGAAAATGATATATAACTAAAAAAAAACTAACTTTTCAAACATGCTCTCAACTGTTTTTCAATTTTTACAATTTCACTTTACACCGGGTGCTTATAATTAAAGTTTCACTATTCAGGGGCCTGTAAAACGTTTTCTACTAATAGGATTTTACTGAAACATGGAATACATCGTCGGTCTAGTTATCAGACTGCGTAACTCCACCGGTGTTACTGATTTGATGTAGAAGTGTAACGCGCCAAGCGCTTTTTGGCGCGATTCCTTAATCCTTTTGTTTTGTATATGTCATGCCTCAGTGCGCGCTCCACTTTTAATTTATTCCTCGATCAGTGCAGTCACTATTTTTTTTATTTCATAGTAAAACTAGATTTCGAAGGTAGAGGTGGCACCAAGATTTTAACATAAAATAAATACAGCAGAAAGTAATATTAATATATTACACTTCCACAGATATAAATTATTTACACTATTTTATGCGTTCATTACAGAAAATTTGTAACAGTGTGCTACTTTTGCTGAACAGAGATCCCGCGAAAAAAATAACAAAACTAATACTAATATACGTTATCCCCATGACAGTCACGATAAAAATATCAAAGTAAACCATACTGTAATATTATCACCTATCTTGGCGAACATAAACAACAACTTGGCAAATTAGCATCCCAGATGGAGTTACGCAGTCTGTTAATTAGACCGACGATATGCTGTGTGGATTATACATATAGGAAAAAGCTTTTGAAATAAAAAAGTACAAATGTTGACCCCCAGGTGACTTTTATCAAATATTTCTTTCACAAATCTGTAAAACCTCTTTATAAACTGGAAGTCATTTCCAGAGAATTCATCAGCGTGCATTTGTCCCGTTAATCATTTCCGTACAAAAAAGATTGACCTTAGAACGACAGTAATCATTTAGCTTTTCCGCGTGAATATCGTGGTGAAAGGGTTTGTGAAAAGGCTCCGTATCGAGGATCAGTTTCAGGAAGATGACCAGGCAATTTGAAGATTGGAGATTAGGGTATGCTGTCCAGAATAGGATGTAAACCGGTTGGGACTGAAAATGTCGAAGAAATCGCAGTGTCACGCCAGTTGGAGATTTCGTAGTCGTCAGTACGAAAAGTTATGCGATACATTTTAGAATGGTATCTGTATAATATCCATTTGAAGCAAACGCTAAAACCTCAAAATCACAAAATATGCCTTGAATTTGTTTGCCAAGTATTGGCGGGAATAAAATATGATGACGCGTGACCTTCAAAAGTTCTATGGTCGTGATCCACTTTTATTTAGATGGAGCTGTGAATAGTCCAAACTTTCACAAAAGGGGTATTTCACCTCATAATTCCCTGCATCAACAACCACTGCATTCTGATTATGGGACTATTTGATGTAAAATTGTTGATGAGCTTATAAACTAACCATTTTTTTTTTAAAACTCTAACTCCACAAGGTCCTAAAGAAAGTTCTGTCACGAGTGCATGATACAGTGAACTCTTTCCATATCAAGTCTTTCCTGCTTTGCAGGAATGACAATGTCTGCAAACCACTATTTTTATGCAAGATGGAGCAACTCTTCACATGTAGCACCAAGTCAAAGCACTGTTTAGTGCTAATTTTGGTGATAATCATGTAATATTGACATTTTACAGATGCATGAATTTCTCGTTTAGGCGACTTAAATACCTTTTATTTCTGTGGTTGTGGTCATTTCAAGAAGATCATGCTTAACCTGGCACTTCTCACGCACGGTATGTCATACTCACTGTCTATCTTTTTTTCAACGTTCCTTCTAAACCTTTTTTTGAAAAAATGGATAGATTTGTATTGCTGACTTTAAAGTCATATCCTTCGTGGGCACATAGCTTGTAGGAGAATTCTAAATATATATTTTTAGATACCGCCTCTTCGGGTATGTCATACCAAGTGTGTGAATCACCGTTACAGTTCTGAATGCATGAGCACGTTTTAAATCTTTCTTATGCTATGGCGTGTTATTGTAGTTATGATGAAGAAATGTAATATTTTAGCAATTTTAAGATACAATATTCAATAGATATAGGATAGCAGAATATTTTCGGATTATAAAATTCTCTGCGTGGTTATGGAGCGGAAGAATCAAATGGTGAAGATTTTAACAACAGGTATGATTCCTCCACTGAAATCGATCCAGATTTAGAAGAGGGAGACATTGTTGAAAATAAATGTTTTACATGTAGAGAGACAAAAATTTTTAGGAAGAATTAATTCTAAAGTAGACAGCTAGTACACATCTTACCCATTTTCAGATGAACATTTGAAAAAAGAACTCAACTGTAGCTGGAACAATGAGAGAAATAAAAAAAAAAGAAATTCTAAAATTTTTTTAATTCAAAGAATAGATAAGCTTACTCCTTTCCGTTTATTTTTAAAAAGATAGATTATATATATATATATATATATATATATATATATATATATATATATATATATATATATTATATATATATATATATATTAAGATCCAGTGAAAACATCGTACTCACTCACTCGGAGATTAAATGAGTGTATAAACAATGTACTGAATGCCCTTATAAAAAGAACAGAAAAATTGATTTACGTGTGAACAATGTAATAAAGATATTGCATTTTCTACTTTTCTTCCTTTTTAACTTTTGTATGCAAATGTTACGGTAAAAACAAATCTAAAAACCCTTGAGTATGATATACCCTGTGTGAGAACGTTCAGTCGGTTTTTTCGTACCAGTGTTACCGGGTTATAGAGAAGGAATAAGGACTTTACCTGATTTGAAAGCTATCATTATACGCCAATGGCTGAAATCATTTGTGAGTTGTTTCACGCTGCAATTGAAAATGCCATAATGCGCTTTCAACATGTTGTTGATATCAATGGAACACATATTTAGTTTATTCTGTAATAGAATAAATTTTAAGCTCATAATGCAGTGTGCTTCTCAAACTCTCAATAATGGCGACCCAATATTCAATCATAATTTTCATCGCGCTCCCCCTCCATACAATACCAAAGTATTGAATTTAATAATACTATACTTCGACGCTATACAATACGACTTAAACCTCTTAAGTGCCACCGACGCCATATAAGCGTCTCGCTCAGCCAAAGCGTTAATCCCCGGACGTATATATACGTCTATACGAAGTATGTTCTTTTCTGAGCACTGCTATCCATAAAATTATTCCGAAGGATTTGGAATGCATTAAAAAGACCTGGACAGAGTGTTTTCGAAGGATTTACTTATTTCAGAGGATTTGCTTTTTTATTTCTCCTCCTCCCGCCAATGCTTCACATATGCACACCTATGTGGAAAACGGTGGCATTTTTAAGTGAATCGAGTAACTTTATTCGGCAGTTAAGGGATTAATTATAAACTGTACACACACACCTTACCAAGATAAGTGTTAATCTCTGTATATAATTTTATATATGACAAAGCTGGAGTCACTCGCAATTATTAAACTTGTTCTTATCTTAGGATTGTTAAATTAATCCGAAAACACATTGTGCAGTGCTGATACATTTATAAGTGCATTATATCAGTGTAAATGTCTATTTTATTTTTTCATTATGTCAGAATGTATTTTGTTTGTTTACTTTCAGTAAATTAGTAACTTTTTAAAATATTTTTTTTTCCGACTTTTCAATAGGCTCGTGCCCCCCTTCGTAGATTTATCACACTTTCCAAGGGCGGCACGCCCCACAGTTTGAGAAACGCTGTCATAATGGTCAAATTTTGATTACTTTTTTTTCATTACAGAAATCTTTTCCCCCATGGTTCATATAGCATATGTTCCAAGTTTTATCCAAAATCCAATAAATAGATATAAAATCCAATATAAATCCAATAAAATCCAATAAGCAGAACGGGTTCAATAGGCCTCTGAATAGTATAACTTTATTCTTAACAGTCCGGTATATTTTTCATTCCTACTATTAGTGCGCACTAATAAATATGTATTATCAAAAAAACCTTTCATTCATCCACTCATGTTCAAACACATTTTTTAAACGCGTAGTGGATGACACTTTATGTTCATGCAGTTTTTCAAATATTAATTCATTAATTAAATTAAATTAATGAATAAATAGTAGCAAACAAAAATAGTCAAGCACCATACATAAAAAGGAAAATCGGTCATTCTGTACGTCCTTGTAGAGAAATGGATAGCGTCTTGAACTTTTAATCCAAAGTTCGTGGGTTCGAATCCCACCTGAGATGTCCTAATTTTTAAGAATGTGATTTCTTTTTACTGTACTATTTTATTGGAGAAATTAAATGTAATCTATGAATAAATAGTAACAAACAAAATTAATAGTCCAACATCCTATACAGAAAGGTAAATGGAAAATTGACAGGAAATTTCGCGTTTCATTTTTTTCCACTTAAAATTGTGATTTTGTCGTATGTGTATATACATATTTATATTACTTGCAATTATTTAATAAAAAGTAGCTAAAATATAATTTTTCTTTGTTGACCCGAAGTAGGAATTGACTTTAAAAAATTGTTCTTATATTACTTGTTATAACTTAGGAACTTAAAATATATACTATGCACTGATAAAAAAAAATCAAGTTACATTACTAACCTTTCATTATTGTAAAGTTTTTTTTTTTGCTAAAAGCTAATACAATTATTTGATTTTTTTAATTTTTTGGCAATCGCGCGCGCGCGTTTATTTTGTTTTTTTTTCAATTTTCCCACGGTTTTTTTAACAAAAGTGAACGTTTTTTGGATTTGTTTAAATAATTTAGGAAAATATTTTGAAGTAATATGGTTGGACCAATTACGCAAATATTCAAAAGAACTTTATATTCATAAGCACACTTATACATGATTTCAAATTAAACCGATGTTGGTAAAATGAAAGCATAGTATGAAATAAATTTTAGATACTTAGTGTGTTTTTAATTTCTTATATACACTTTTATGTGCATCAGCTCTCTCCATTCAATTTCGAATCACTACGATTTAAATTACGTCTTAAATTAAAATTATCTTTTCATATTATCCCCCATCTTTTGCATACCATATAATGTTGCATCCGTTTTGGTAGGTTTTAAGATTGTGAAAAATATTTTCAATCAAACTTAATATTCAATATCTATTGATATATGCAATACAAATGCCAAAAAGTAAGAATTACTGAATCAAACAGATAATTTTCATCGTCGGCAGAATTGAGTACAATAAAAAAAAATAGAGTATTATATACTTAACTGAACAAATTACAACACTAGAATTGAAACAACTATTATGACTGTATCATTAAAAATCGAGAGGATTTATATTCATACAATGCTAGTTGATAGCCTCAATGATGATGATGTATCACCTGTAAGAAAGTATTGGATTTTCATAAATGATATATCTTTGTCACTTTTCCCGTTTAAAACAACTAATACAGGAAGCAATATTCTATCTCTGAGTCGAATTCGTGATTGATTCTTTTTTGACATTTCAGTTTATTGTGTAATAAATAGGATCTTTTGCCATGACTTTGATGAATTATCGTAACTGTTAAAGCTCTTTCATCAAAGTATGTTGCATGCTAGTTTCATTAAGTTCATGTTTCCTATCAATTCTGATACTTTTAAAGATTGAATAGGGCTTTTATAAATATTTTTAAAAAAATAGTTTGGACTAGCAAAATTTCTTTTTACAATTTCCAGTTACACGGAATTTCTCCAATGCCTCCTGTTATTTTTAAGTAATAATGTTTTTTCCTTTTTTTTAACAGAGTTATTTATGAATCACATTCCCTACCCTTCCCCATACACACAAGCACGCACATAAAAACACACACGCACACACATACATATATAAATATATATATATACATATATATATACACACATACACACATATATATATATATATATATACATATATGTACTAAAATAAAACAAAAGTGAAAAGTTCTAAAACCTACAATGCCAAAGTATATATATATATATATATATATATGTATATATATAATTGTAAGGTCCCTAAAAGACCTGAAATATATTTGTAATGATTTTAACATATATAGGCGTTATGCAGCCCCATTATATGTGAGAATATATAGTTAAAATTCTGTACTATAGAGCGGTGAATAATCAATAATCACCAAAACTGAAAACAAAAACAGAAATCGTAAGATTAACAAGAAATAAGATTTCAGAAAATATATGCTGGAAATTACAAAAATAATATAGATTAAATATATTTATATATGGATGCTACAACACTATAAACATTGCTGACTTAAGACAGCTTTTATACACTGCTGGCCATTAAAATTACTACAACAAGAAAGCCGCATGCTACAGGCGGGAATTTCGAACGGCAGGAACACAGTGCTGTGATATGTAAATGATTAGGTTTTATACGCAATCAGACAAAACAAGTGCCGGGAGCGACATCTACAATGTGTTTAAATGAGAAAAAATGTTCAGCCGATTTTTCATACACACATTGCATTTGAATGTTGTCGCCTGATGAAGAGCTCTTTTGATGTCTCGTGTAAAAAGCAGAAATACGTACCAGCACGTTTCTGACTTCGATAAAGATCGAATTGTAGAGTACCGTGATTGAGGTTTCTCGTATCGCAGTATCGGTGCTCACGTTTTTCGAGTTCCAATGACTGTTAGCAGAATATGGAATCGATGGGTAATAAGGAACTCCGTGTTGGATCTCAACGTCCCTCTATCACTAGCAGCCTAGAAGACCGGCATGTTACCTGCATATTCTTAATGGATCGTGCAGTCACGTCACGAGTCTTCAGTCAAGAAATAGGGTCGTTTGAAAGACAAGTGTCTGTATGAATAGTTGAACGACGTTTGCAGCAGGATGGGCTTTCAGCTCCTTGACCATGACTGCGGCTACACTTGACGCTGCATCACAGACAGGGACGTCTTCAATGAACCTGGATGCAAGAATTGTGAGACGTTATTTTTTAAGATGAACCTAGGTTACGCTTATAGCATCAAGATGGTTGCATTCCTGTTTGGCAGCATCGAAGTGAACGCACATTGACAGCCTGCATTCGTCATTGACATGCTGGTCAATCACCCAGCGTGATAGTATGGAGTGTTTTTATATACACTTCTTGGTCACCTCTTGTTCGCACTGACGGCACTTTAAACAGTACACGTTACATTTCTGGTGTGTTATCACCCGTTACCCACCCTTTTTTCGAGCCCCGTGAAACCCTATTTTTTTCAACAGAATAATGCACGACTGCATGTCGCAGGTATTGTAAGGACCTTCCTTGATAGGGAAAATGTTCGGTGGTTTACCAAGCCTACACGTTAACTAGATCTCTCGCCAATAGAAAACGTATGATCCATGGTTGACGAGCGACTGGAGTGTCACAATACGCCATTTACTGCGGTTGATGAGCTGTGGCACCGTAATGAATCTTCATGATCATCTGTACCTGTGCATGCCTTCCAATCTTTGTTGAATCAATGCATATGCGTTTAAGTGCTGTTATTATTTCCAGAGGTGGTTGCTTTAGGTACTGATTTCTCAGGATATATTCACCTAAATGTCTTGCAAATTTAATCGTTTGTTATTTCCTGAATAATATATTTGCTTATTAAATATATGCATTTTTGAATGCAGTTTTTAGGTAAGTTACCTTCTTTGTTAACATTCATTGTACTTCTCTATCTTTGACTAAAATTATAGTTTGAACAAATTTGATTTTTAAGAAAATGTTGAAACTAATTTAGAAATAGCTTCTCCTTGCCTACATTGTAGCATTAGCACATCTGGTTTGTATTGATAATTTTTAAGTTATCTGGCACTACCCACCCAATATAGTGGTCAGTGTTGCTGAATGCTGGGCCGTAAAACCTCTGTTCGAATTCCGGAGAAGGTATGGACATTTGTAAATGTCTTGTCTATTGTTACTCTAAATAGCTTTTTGAACACCATGTCTTCTTGTGAGGATTGTTGAAGGGGGATAGTGGGAGAGACCTATGACCTCCCTCAGAATTAATTTGGAACAGAGCCAAATAATACTTTCTCATGTATAGTGCTCAAAGCTGCGGATAACGGCAGGCGTACAACTAGACCCTTATTACGTGGGACTTTATTTAATTTCAATGTTGATCAGGAGGCATAAGTAACAACATAAAATTCTTTAGCATATCTACCGGTGTGAAATACCATATACTGTGTACGCCCGTTGTAATTTATATACGTTTTTGAAGAAAATGATTTAAAGTTTTCAACTTCTACACAAAAGTACTTTAAAATGTATTCCATCGGATTTCAGTCTGGAGAATGTGGTGCAAACTACTTTCTTCAAATTCTTTGTTAAAAATGTTACTGTGTACTTGGATAAAACTCAAAATACACGATTTCAAAATAATCTGAATAATTTATATATAATTAAAAAAACAGCATTAAACATTAATTGAAAATAATGAAGAAATTTGCTAAATCATTATGATTATAAGACAATCCTTACATTCATAATAAAAACAACTGATTTATTGATGTTAGCTTTAAAGAACCTGGTCTTGCAATATATTTTAAAAACAAATTTACATTCTTAGACCAATTATGTATACATCTTCAATCTCCTTATTCATACATTTACATATAATTTACATCATAATCATCTAGCAATTAAAAATTATTATAAGGCTTGCAGTAATTTGAAGAAAAATATACTTGTGTCATTTTCTTTAAACTTTATGAAATATATAGACATTCAGGAAAATGTTGAAGATTTTAAAAGATATTTATTGTGGTTAACATTAGGGGATAAATTAAACTTACAGTTGAGATTGCGGTTACATTAACTGGTAATACAAAAGATTAATACAAATGAGTTTTTCTCTGCATTTCGCCAAAGACAAACAATTATAATAATAGCGCTGTCTTTATTAAATTTATCTAAGATTTATTTTCACATGGTCAGATTTCCAGGTTGTTTAATTGAAATGCTTAGGAGTATGCTGTTTTTATGCTAATTTAAATAAAGTATTAGTCTATTAGAGTTTGTAATATTTTACAACATAAAATCAATATGTAAAATTTAAATGCAAATGCAATCATTCCTAAGAAAACGAATTTCCTTTTTTTTTTAAAAAGAAAGCATAGTATTAAATTTTGTAATTATAAAGATTAAATTAAGTTTTCTCAACATAAATTATTAAACGAATTGTAATCTTCATTAAATTTATTTTTATGCTATGAATTTAATATCAAAATAGTTACAGGCATTTAATTGAAAAATAATTATTCCGAAATGTATACTTCTATTTTATTATGCCACACTAATTGCATTCTTATAGAATTCATGATAACTTTTTCACTCTTTTACAGAAAGAGAAAGCTTAGAAGTCAAGTATGAAAAAAAATTATTGATGATATATGAATCTAAGGAAATCTATGAATACAAAAAATGCATTGACGAAATATAAATATATTTATTTCTTTAGATAGATCGAAAAACTTTTCCCAACATCAATCATTTACTCTTAACTTTAAGAAATTTTATTTAGTTTCCATAAATCAGAATTTAAATTCAAATAAATTTTATTATAGATTCATATCTCGATGCAATAGTATGAAAACTTTTCGAAATTGAATGTGTAATTTTCTAGCCACACGTCATTGAACTTCATTCTTATGTGGATTGTTTTGGAAATGTAATAGAACAAATAATGTGTTTAAAAACTTCTTATAGAGCTAAAATATTTATTTATTGCATAATATAATGTATTCTTTTAAAATCACGCAAACAAAATACCTTATAAAAAACGAAGTTTCATATAAACAAATCTTTAAGGTATTCTTTGAACAACAATTGGAAAAATTGTTTTTATTCAATGGGGCTACGGATTGGTATTTTTACCATTGCAGACCTAGTACACTCCCTAGGAGCTGCTATTACTTTTTCTTAGTGCGGCAACATATAGACGATAACAATTGCCACTAGTAATTTCGAAGCCCAGTTTCCTTCACAGAGGGATGCACCTGAGCTCTGACGATTTGAAATTGTACTTAGAAATTTAATTTATCCGTTAGCACGCAAGCCAAATGAACACTCGAGGGATTTTTACATGCCGCATAATCATACGGCATGTGGACGCTGTGGATTTTCATCATCATGAAAATTCACTGACATGGCCTGGGTTGAACCCGCAACCTTATGTGCAGAAGGCCAGCGACAAACCAGCTACGCCATCCAGCTGGCGCCATTGGAAATATGAAATAATATATATGATACCCCAACTCTTACAAAAAATTTCATTTCTGACATTTAATTAGATATTCATTGCTACATTCATTAATTACTTTCCAATAATATTGAATGCCATATCGAGTGATTTTAGATTCTTTTAATGCTAAACAGGCAGAAAACATTGATTAATGTATCATTATCTAATTGATAAGTTCGTACATATTATTACGTTTCAGTTCATAGGAATATTGGTATATACACTGAGTAGACAAATTATTATGACCACACCTTTAATTTAATATTGGATAACATTTAACTTAATTATGCGTGGATTCTTCTTGGCATGGATTCTATGAGATTTTAGTAAGTGGGATGAGAAATATGATATCATATCCAATGAATTCTACTTTCCAATGTCTTTACATTGAATGTCACTGAATTGAGATGCCTGATACCAGTTCGATCTCATCTCCTTGACTTAGTATTGGTTTGAGATCCGGTGATAATGCAGGTCTATTAAAAAAAGTAAAATTACAATCAAGCTCTTTAAACCTTCTAGGGACAATGCCGGATGTATAACAGGGATCATTGTCCTACTAAATGCATTTTTCTCTCTCTACCACTAACATAGCCAGATTTAATTCATTTGTTATAAAGCTTAACACTAGATTATACACTAACATTAGTGCTTAACACTAAACATTATACTTGACACTAAATTAACACACACACAATAATCCGGAAATTCGATTACCCTTAAACCCGGTTTCGTTTCGACACCGTGATATTAATTGTAATAACTAAACAATTGCGGTGCTACTGTTCACTATGGTTTAGTTTTAATACTTTTTAATATTATTTCCTCTAATTAACATATTTTATGACCCTTTATATCATAAAAATCTGACCTTGACATTATGTTTCGTGAAGCTTGATGGACCATTGCTTTGTCGCAGAACATTTCGAGTCGCAAGTCTGCCAGGAATAATACTATCATGCAGTATCCATTCTGGGCCATCTCTAGCGATATACATATCAGGATTTACTGGAAAATTATCAATTATATCTGTATTTTCTTCATAATATTCGCAGTCACTTTCACTAAATCTTTTGTCTTTATCGGAATCTAAAGCAGAACAGGACAGCTGAACACCCTCCGACTCATTCTCAGAAATCTCTAGCAATAAATTGGCTATTTCATGAGGGCTTAGACCTTTTCTTCAAGGTTCGAAAATCGAATGATTTTTTTTCTTTTTTTTATGAACAGATAACCAAATGGTACGTAACGAAACCCTTGGCCAAATAGTTTTATAAAGATATATTTTCCGCTGTTAATGGAATAACACTGCATTCAAGATCAAATAAATGTACAGTAGCACTTTGGGAAGTTTTTTTTACCATTGGTAATGATGAACAAAACAGCTATTTATGATGATAAATTGCCTTGTTGTCGAAATGACACCATCGGACGTTCTACGTATATTTAGCTGCACAAATTCGCCTAATTAACCAAAAACCACGAACTTTTACTGTGTAATTACAAAGGAAAATAAGTAAAAGTCGCGAAAAATAATCAAATTCCCTGTAAAAATGCGGAAATGAGAACACGCTGAGCAGGATTCTGTCTCAAATTGACACCAATGGACACTCTAGTGTTAAATATTCTCCGCCATTCAGACGTCCTTCAATACGGATCAAAACTGCCATGCAGTGTCAAGAGAATATTTCATTTCCTTAAGCCAGAATATTGCTTCCACCAACTTGAAGAGTTTTGGAAATCCAGGAGTGGTCCAAACTTTGCTTCGTTTTTTCCCTATCTGCAACCTGTCATCTGCAAGGTTTAACTGAAAACGTGCGTTGCTAGATCACAAGTTTTTTCCAGACATTTACTGTTCAACACTTGTTCTCCTTTATGAATTGGAAATGTCTACTGCTGTTCAAGGTCGACAGTAATGTCTCACGAACAGGTTATCTTTTACCAAAACCCATTCAGTGTATGAGGTGAGAAAGGTCTTGTTCAGAGGTGCACGCAGTTGCTCATTGATTACGTTTCTTTACAATTTGATCTAATGCCATTGTAGACAACTTTTAAAATCCTCTTTCCAGGCGTGTATTCAGTAGACTATGGAAACCACAGAACGGATGTTTTGACCTGGTTTTCTCCTTTTTAATGTGCTCTCTGTGATCATTAATTGCTTCTGATTTTGAAAACTTCACAAGTAATAGTTCATTTACTGATACTGGTTTAGACGCTTTGTTCGCCTACAATCATATCGGTGAATTCGCTTTTAAAAGCTGTCTCGCCCTCTTTCGGCAGCAGGGTGAAGTTATGGCCTACCACCGTAAGAGTATTAGGTGGTCATAATAATTTGGAAGTTAAGTGTTTGAGGATATATCAGTGTTGACATAATTAGTAAATGATTTACTTTTAAATGTTTCAAATTGTCGAAGAAATTTTCGTAATCTAAAAAAAAAGTTAAATAATTAAATCTGCTTGTTCTTTTAAGTATTACAATATTTCTTTGTCTAAATATTTATTTTTTAAAAACCATTAAGACTTTTTTCCGATTTTGTTCATAATCCGGCGCTTCAGGCGCGAAAAAAATGAACATAACTTCACGCGCAGGGTATCTTATACCCATGGGTATTTAGATTTTATCTTTACCGTAAAATTTGAATACAGAGGTTAAAAAGGAAGAAATACAACATGGTTATTGCATTTTTACACGTAAATTTAGTTTTTGTGTTCTTTTTTTCAGTGCATTTTTTATACACTCCTTTAGTCTTCGTCGCAAGTAAATGTGATGTTTTCACTGGATTTTTTTTTTTAATTTCGTGTAAAAATTGCTTGCCGATTTTTACATTATCTGAATTCTTCTATAAATCGAAAAAAATACGCTCAACAATATAATAATTAGTATCATAGGCTAACGATTACGTTTTCTAGGCATTAAATATGATTTTGTCATCTTATCAAGGACAATAATTTCTCCATCAGTTAAATTACCTGGATATATTTCAGTAGAGGAATCATACTTGCTATTATACTCTTCATCATTTGATTTTTCCTCATGACGCCCACAAAATTTACTTCATCTCAAGGTACTGATGTACTATCTATTAGAATCTGTACCAATTAAATTACTTAAAGATCACATTTTCTCATCATAACTACAATAATGCGCTATTGCATAAGACGAATTTTAAAGCGTGCTCATACATTTAGAACTGTAACAAGGATTCATACGAGGGTATGACATACCTCCGAAGAGGCGGTTATCCAAATGCATACATTTAGAATCCACCTACAATCTAAGAACCCTCATAGGATATGACCTTAAAGTCAGCTACACCTGAAACCATTCATTTTATGGAAAAAGGTTTAGATAGAGCCTTTTAATTATACACGTTACTGCGATTTGATACTTTTGAGAAAGTTACTGTGTGTGTGAGGATAGACATTAAAATCAATTGAAAATATTTAAAAGTAAATTAATAGAAAATAATTTGTAATCTTCCAAAATAGTTCCAATCAGCTTTCATAAGTTTAATTCCTTCTTATAAAATATTTACTTAAAAATATAAATATAAATTTGATTTAAAAAATAAAATGCTAAAATATTTGTGATTCAAATTTTATACATATGGCATACTATTACCACAATTAACAACAACTATTCTAAAGGCTCCAGTCATTGTTTTTCTCTTTTGTACTAATTGTTATAATTAAAGCATTTAAATTGCTTAATAATAAATGTAATTAATCAATTTATTTGCACTGTAAAAGCTCCGTTCAATTTTGTAGTTTAGCTGGAGTATAATCAATTTAATTGGAATATCAAATACGTTTGAAAGATTCGAGTAACTTTCTAATGACATAATAATGGTTTATAATCAAATTTGAATCGGGATAATAGGTTCATATTATTATTGAAACATAGAGGGACTTAAAAGTATAAAATTAACCATTAGCATTTTACAATTTAAAAAAGTTTTTGGAAAGAAATTAACCAAAAGTAATTTAAAATCACAATATTATTCACTTTGAGAAGAAAGAAAAAGTTTACTATATAAATAAAATACAGCTCTGTCAAACATATAATTGGACACACACACAAGGGATATGTAAATTCACTAATAGAGAAGTAGTTAACGTTTAATGGTAATTTTCTGTTTACATGGAACATATTTAACAAAAAAAAATATTTTTAGAGTAGATAATTACATGCTCTATTTTTAAATTTTCTTTTTCTGAAAGTTATTATATATATTTTCAGGAATTCAATAAACAATAAAACAATTTTTTTTAATAAAAAATTCTTCTAATTTTTATTTTATTTCTAATTTTTTAGTCAATTGCAAAGATGTGTTTACAGTCCCTATTTTTTTTCTGTGGTTTCTGTTTTACATTTTATATCATCATTTTTGAATTGCTTTCAAATAAACAAATACTCCCAGATTTTAAATGGACAATATTTACATTAATTTATTTTTCATCAACAATTTAACACAAAGTTAATAAATATTTACACACAATTGTCAATAAATAATAAATGAAAAGAAAATTTTTATGAATTATATATAAATATAAATAATATATATATATATATATATATATATATATATATATATATATATATATATATATATATATATATATATATATAATATGGTGCACAGTTAATAAAATCTGAAATAAGAAAAGTTATCAATTATGTAGTAAAATATGCTATGTTTCCAAAATTACATTTTCCTGAATTCTATAATATTTATAAATAAAATGAGTTCTTAGTTTGTTAGAAAATCCAGAAAAATAATTTCAAAAGACTATAACTCTTTAATTGCTTACAAATGTGTACATAATGTGATTTGAGACAGTACTCAAATATATTTGTTTATTTTTTATTGAAATTTCTAACCGCGTAAGGTTAGCAACTTTCGACCGAGAAGACAGATCAGAAAGAGAGCAATAAATCTTCCTCGTGTGAACCAGAAACGGACAACTTTTTTCCCATTCCTTTTTTTGATGAGAAATTCCCGAACCCCTTTTAAAAATTATCTAGAGGGAAAAGAGCTGGTCCTGCCGGTATTCTTCCAGAGTTTATTTTGTAACTCTGTTACAAGGCTAAACAAACCATTTTACTTTTTATAAACAAGACTTGAGGTGGCTCTTTTCCGATTTATTGAAGAAAAGCTTATGTTTTACGCATCTTAAAACCTAAAAAACATTCGACAGACATCCAATGTTTTAGACCTATTTCTTTAACTTGTATTCTAAGTAAATTATCTGAAAGAATGCTTGTTGATCAACTATAGTATTACCTGGACAGCTGCGGTCACATTTCTGAAAAATAGGCTGACTTCAGATGAAGTTACAATACGACCGAACAAATTGTTGATCTGACTCAACACATTAAAGACGGTTTTTCAAACGAAGCAAAAGCACGCTGGCGGTTTTGTTGTTTTTTAAATCGGCTTTTGGGACAGTGTTTTTGGAAAAAAGATAATCCCTTCAAAAAGTTTTTTACACATGGTTTTCCACCACCCCTTTTTTAAAAGGACGGATTTCCTCTCTCAGGGTTCTTAAAATCAAATATGAAACTCTCCCCGGGGGATGGCCTAACCAGACAAAGGGCTCCTGCAGGGATTCGTTTTGACCCATTTTTTTTAATATTAAAATTAAGATCTTTTTTGTTTCATCGAAATTACCGGGGCCTGGGGATTAACCCCCTTTCTATATGCTGATGATCTTGTTCTCTGGGCAAACCGGTGCAAAATATACCAAAAATTGGGAAAATACCCCGAAATCCCCACTGATGACCTTAGCAAACTTGTCCTTGGAAATGACTTTAAGGAAAACCCCGATAAGAAAAAATTTTGAACTTTTCACCAAATTTTAACATTAACCGGGTTTAAAAGCAATGCTATTTTAAAAAGACTGATTTTCTACTCCTCGGAATTTCCGGATTCCGACAACCTTGGACTAAACATTTCGTGGTCAAGAATGCTTCAATAGGCTATTTGTTAAAAAAAATTTCCGGTTTTGGGAGATTATCCCAAAAGTTTTTGATTTTACTTTTACATCTTACATCATACCTTTTATTGTTTTGGGAGCTGAGTCTTTTTTTGCTTCTGACGTGCATTATCAAATTTAAAAAAAATTTTTCCAAATAAAGCACTTAGATTTATCATTGGTGCAGCCACACGCCCCCCAACGCTTTTGCAGGGGGGCCCTAAACATTCATCTAAAAGACGTCAATAGTCTGCGATTTTTTGGGTGAACGATTAATGAGAAAAAGAACTCTAAATACATCCCTTCCCCAAACAAGCCCTTAAAAACTAAACATATTTTCTTGTTTGATTTCCCAGAGACTGCAAATGTTTTGGATATCCGATAATAGATTCCCCCTTTTTTGACCGACTCCCTTTCCCCCTGGTCTTTTTGAGATATGCTTCTGCTAATCTGGATTTGGTGTTTCCCTGTTCATAAGCAGTTTTCCCTTCCCTGGTTGAGTTAAGGCCTGCGGCTCTGCATGATCATGAAAGATATCCAAAAGGGGTCTTCTCCCAAAGGATCCCATCTCATTGCGGATTCATGGTAATTCAAGACAAAGTGGCCGAGGCTTCGAAGCGCATCCACCCCCTTTCCCATGCCTCTTCGAAAACCCCCTCTGTTTTAAAATTTGGGCCCCTTTATTCACCACTTCCCTCTCTTAAAACCTTTCCAAAACGGGCTGCATCATCCAATTTTCCCCTCCCTGTTCCTCCAAACAACTGTGGAGTTCTCCTTCCCCAGAGTACATCTGATTAAAAATTAAGTAATGCTCCATTATGCTTAACCCTTAAAAAAAAGTGATTCCAATATGGCATCGTGGTTGAGTCTTAAGGAAAAAAAACACTTACTTTGATTAACATGAATCTCCAAGTTCTTTTAATTACTTAAAATTTGTCGCTTTTGAGTAACTAAATTAAGGTTATCAATGGAATTTATTTTTCTGCAAGAAGATTATCTTTCTTATAAAGAGACTCAAGAATAATAATATAAGAGTACACATCTATATAGGGAAAAAATGTATTTTTGTTCCCGAAGTGGCAGTTGGTAAAAATATAGAAATCCCTCAATTTATATTCTTTATAAGCTCTTAATTTAATGCTTTTATTTCTATAAAGAAGAATTTGATCTCTCATTTCCCCACTACTCAGACCGTCCACATAGCAAAACAAATATGTATGTTTTTGATTGAATGCGACCCTTTTTGAATATGATGGGGTTTTAAAACAAACAAAAACTCAGGTTCAGAGTGAAAACTTGTTGTGAGTTGATTTTGGCATAATTTACTTAAACGATACTCTTCTTTTTTCTCCTTTTAATAAGCAGTTTTGTAACAACAATATTTTTACAATTTTATATAATAAATATTAATCATGAGTAAAATTTTGGTGAATATTTAATAAATCAAAAATTTAAAAAAAAATGTCGTATGGCTTTCACAGTGGCAGTAACTCAATATTTAACCACATGTGAATAATTGCATCTCCTGTTTTTCCATTATCAAAAGAGTGAATAAAGCAAAGTGTTGTAATTGTCCCCCTCTTTCTGTGAAGGATAAGTGACAAATTTATTACGAATAATAATTAATTATTATTTAGTTCATATATATATAAAGAAATTCTGTAAATATGCAATAAAAATATTCCATTTATAAATATTTGTTTCCTGTAATTTCAAAAACCTGTTATCCATTGAACAGTAGTTAACAAAGGAGCCTATATAGTTTTAATTTTACATGATAGTGAAGAATATACCTACTTTCTCTGTAAAATAAGCTAAAACTCCATTTTTCTTAACTCTAAGACTAAAATTAAAAGCAAAATCTAGGGTAAAGGGAAAGGATTTCTTTAAGTAGTGGTCTTAAAGAAAACCTTTTAACATGTGATATGCTCCAAAAATATCCCACAGGGAGATGGTGACAAAATGAACAGTCCAAGTGGTAACAAGTTACGTAAACATGGACATTGATTTGTAAATACTAGACGCTTCTCCTCCTAGCAATAAGTCAATCTGACTAGGTTTCTTTTCTGATGCTTTCTAGCCTAAAAGAAATTGCTTTTTTCATAACAAATAAGTCCTTGAAGACATCTTGTAATTGTATAAACCAGTTTCACCGAAGTTGAGAATTTGCTCATCTAACCATCCACGATAATTTATTTTAGTTCTAGAAACTTTGACAATGCTTCTATACCAGCCTTTGCTCCCATATATATATATATATATATATATATATATATATATATAAGATATATATATATCTACTAGAGAGCAATATATATATTACTTTCTAGTAGACCCCTTCTAAATGGATTTCCATAAAACCTATTTTTTTAGTAGATCTGTACTCAATAAAATAAACATGCTTGACAAATTTCAAGTCTGAATCTAATAGACCCAAAATAGAATTCTGTTTTTATCAATAAGCTGCAGTAACCACCTTTGAGGGTCAATTTCTGTAAGGCCAGTTAAAAAAACTCGTTCAATTCATCAACAAAGATATCTATAACAAATTTCATTACTGCAGGTCTAGTTGTTCGAAAACGGGTATTTTTTTATCAATAAGTAGTGGAAGAATCTGTTTTACTTATAGGAGTAGATTTCCGCAAATTCTTTCTTAGCGAATTCCCATTCAACAAAAGTAACATTCATACTTAAGTTCATTGCAATAGTTGGATTGCGATTTTTTTTTATTATTTTTATTTTTATTTATTATTGTTATTATTATTATTAATTTGCAAATAAGTCCTGAGTGACTCCCTATTCCCCTCCTGCACTAGGAGTCAATTTCCATGTAAAATCCGTTCTTAGTGAATCTGCATTCAAAGAGAGAAGAGAAAAAAAAAACATGTCAGCAAAATTCCATATTTGTACGTCTAAAAGTTCAAAAACGATAATATTTGTCTCTAACGCCCCTTAGGTGCTCCCAACGACCTTTTGGGTCGATTCTGAAAAGACTTTTTATTGCGGATATCTGCTCCATGAAAGGGACGGACCTATTAATTTTCTAACATGTAGGTTTAATAATTCAAAAAACTGGAATATTTATATGTAGCACCCCTTAAGCCCTGGCGACACCCCATGAGGTTCAATTTTTGTGAAACCCCTTATGTAGTGTATCTCAACTTTATAAACAGAGCATGCCCCCTCCAGATTTCAAGTTTGGGGGTCTAATAGCTCAAAAACTAGAACATTTATCTATAACGCCCCTTAAGGCCCCTCAACGCCACTTTCCCTAATTTTACTAACTGTGGAACCTTCACGGGCATTCGTCCACCCCTTCCCTTAAGTTTATTTGCTATCGGATGAACGACTTTGGGAAGCATAAGAAACATTCAGATAAGCATTCATTTTTAATTATATATATAGATTTGTGTTCTCAAGAGTTCTCTTGGCTAATGAGTCATTATCTTCATGTGAGGTATCTATGTTGAGAACATCCAAGTACAATGTATCAACAGTGAGTATCTGATGACTAACTTAAAGAATTATTTGCTTATTGAGAGTTTTACAATTCTGAGGATATAACTACACAAAAAAAGATATTAAACACAGTATAAAATAACTCAAAATTGACAAGACTGTACATTGTATATATTTTTTCTGACTTTCAAAATAATTGAGATGTCATCGAATCCAAGAGTACTCGGACCAATGTATTAATACCTACACACTTTGTACAGCTGTATAGATTATATGAAAATAAATATTTTGGACGTATATTCCTTGCTTGCTGATACTATAAAAAAATTCTACATTGAAGGTACTGATAGCTATTTTTCTGACATTTATTTTGTTATTATAATAAAATGTCTTCCATTTGCCATCCGTTATGTAATAAAAACTACGACACGTGTCTATTGGTGCAGAGGATTAAAATGGGAGAGTAAAAAAGAATAATGTACTCACATTTGTATCAAAACTGTCGGCATTGCATGATGGCACGTCCTTTTAGTAAAATGATTTTATTTTTATATATTTTTTTAAATTTTAGTTCTGTCCTCTTTCATGTTTTGAAGAAAATTAAGTAAAAATAACATTTAGACTAATCGAAGGAATTTTTTTGATAGCAAATAAACTATTCTTCAGTTGTCTTGTAATCCTTAAATTTCATTATTTAAATAAAAATGCAAAAAAAAAAAAGAAAATAAAAAACTTAATTAATAAAACTTAACAAAATATTATTTATACATGTTGGGATAACAATATATTTTAAATACCATGAAATACAATTACTTTAATACATATGACTAGGACCAAATAACTTTAAAGGTTTAAAGGGTGGGAGGATGTAAAAACGGAATATTTCTCTCTATACATATATTCCACTAGGAAAAATCACAAGTGCTTGTCATAAAGCAGTATGCAATTTAGGTATTAAAGCATGGTTAAATTATAATTGAAAACTTATTTGTAATTTTTACTGATAAAAGTAAATTCACTCTCGAATAATGTAATAATTAAATTTTCCATACTATAAAAATATGTGTAAAAATCGCATACGTGTTGTGACGCTATTACATAAACTCCTTTCTTCGATCTTCTTAGAACTCATCAGACAAATTTTGAACTGTTTTGACCCTCATAACTACCTTAGCTTATTTTACGCTAAAAGCTGTCTTAGTTTATTAGTGTAATGCTTCATTTGTTAATTTGGCTTAAGTGAAATTTTATTATCGTTAGGATTTGCATTATAGAACAGGTCTTTCATAATATGGTTTCTTAAAGTGTTGTTGTAACGTCACTATTTCTATGCAAAATTATGCAATAAACGAAAAATTATGGAATAATTTCCCAAGCTTTCAAACATTGCCACAAAATAAAATTTTTATCAAGAAGGAAATTTTTACGTCTGTATTAAGGAGCAGTAATTACTTGAAACTTTATCATATCACTATTAATTTTACAATAAAACAAATTGTTTTATAAGCACGGCCAAAAAAAATTTCACAAGACACCTATATAGTATTATGCATCTTACACGTTGTATAAAAATGCAATGCCATGTGGAAAGTGATTTTAAATACTATTGCTATAGTTCAAGTTTAAATGCATATAACAAGCACATAAAATGTATTAAAATAAGTTTATTATTAATTCTAAATTAGATTAATTCATAAATAATTAGTGTTAAAAATCAAAACTAATGTTAACCTTCAAATTTAATCAATTTTTTGCGGTGCATTGCATGTTTTATCATTGCACGGTGTCTAAAACACATTATGATTGGAAGACTACTTTTCAGTCTCAAACAATATTTAAAATCGGTTAGGATAGGATATTAACAGTTGAAATCCATTTTATAAAGCAGAAACCTTGGTGAAAAATAAGCTAAATTAATCTATTTGTCAGTAACGTAGATTAAATTTCTGAACGTAATGTTTGTGAAAAAGACTCTAAGTAAGGCAATATGTTACCTCTCGGAGATAAAAAAAGCAGAAAAAAGTATGTTTAGACTCACAAGAAATAATCAACAAAAAATGTTTTTAAAATATAAAATTGTTGACATAAGACATTGAAATTACTTCTGAGAATTTTCCATGCAATTTACAATATTTGAATGAAATGATAGGTATTTTTTTCATTTAGAGCATTTTTTATTTTTCAAATATCCTAGTTTAATACAAATACCAGGGAAAAAACATTTCAAAAGTCACGTCTTTTAAAAAAAACCAAAAAAAAAAAAAACCCGACATATGTAAAAAATTGTTTATTCTTACAGAAAACCTTGTTTGTTTCAGAAACTTGATATTTTCATTATCCAAATAAAAATTTGATCATTAATTTGTATAAGTTGGTATCCTTAATACAGTTTTTTTTTACTGAAATATATCAAAAAAAGTTCCGGGCTTGCAGAAAAAGAATTTTTATTTTAATTTTATTTTAAATGAGGGGCAATCAATAAGTATTTTTAAATTAATGTAATCTATCTCTAGATATTTAAAACTTATTGCTGCCAAATAAGGTATCCAACTACCCTAAAATAATGAATTTTGCTTAAAAGTGACCATTATTTTCATGATTTGTTTTATAGCTCATTTTATTAACTTTATAAAAATGCCAAGTTTATTACTTTCAATTCACTAGAACAAAAACTACAAGTGTTTTAGTAAAAACAGTTGCTACTATTTTAAACAAAATTTCATGCTTTAAAATGCACTTTACTCGAAATATGTTTTTTTTTAAATGCTCAAAAAGGGGCAGTGATTGCGCAAAAAGTAATAGAAATAATCAGCTTAAATTTTTTTGTGTATGTTCTGTGTAACAGTACAAAGTTTTAACTGGCTTATTTATCACTATTTTATTACAAAATTTACAGTCACTTACGTGAAAGTAATCTCTTTTTTTTTAAAGAAATCTCATATAATATCTAAGAAAAAGTGTTCTAGTCTTTGTAAAAATTAAAATATCTCTTAACCTGCAAGTCAATTCAGATGTGAATAGAAAAAGAAACACATCAAAATTGAAAAATTGAAAATTTGTTCGTCAACTTTTTCGTACAGAATGGCCCCCATCTAGGTATTTAGTTGTAAATGTTTACCAAATTTTTCCATTTTATAAATAATAATTTATTTTCTTTTCTTAGTTTTAGCATATTTTTCTTAAAATGTACTAAATAAATCTAGAAACCACAAAAAGAATTCCACATACTTCCATTTTTTTAAAAAAAAGTTGTCACAAGTTGTCGAATACTTTAATAGCCAAAAAAAGTGTCATTTGAAGCATTAATGCATTAATATTACTTACATTTGGACACTTATTGCATACATTTTGGGCATTTGTTTCATTTATGATTCCTGATATATATTCAGTTTTCAATTAATGTTAAGATATGACAAAGAACTCATTAAGAGAGATGAATGACTTTAGCTAATTTCTAATATTTTCAGAGAAGCAACAGAGGTGCAAGATTGACAAATTCTTCGATTTATAAGACATTTTATTAAATTAAAATAATGTGAACTTTTAAAAATATATTTTCCTTCTTTACCTTTTATAACATTATTCTTATAGTCATAGATATAGACTTTATAAACTTTATTATTTTACTTTAATTATTAAATAAGTTTTATATTTATGACAATAAACATTATTGAATCTATAACGTTCTGTTTCATAAGCTTTCGAATCAAAGTTTGAATATTAATTAAAGCTCTTTATTTTTCAAAACAAAAGGTGAAAATTAAAAAAAAAATAATACATAGTTCACAGTAAAAATATAAAAAAAAGAAATATTTTCATTCTCTTCCTCTTTTTTTTTCATTCTTTGAAACAAAAATATATTCAGCTTCTTTAATAGTCTTTCACGAGAAAAAAATACGGCACCGCTTTCAAGAGATAATTTTAAAAAGAAATGTCCTTGTAAATAAATGCTTGATGGGTTTTATTAAAAGTGAAATATTTTTGTATCATCATTCAAACCCATTGCATTCATTTTTTTCTTGAACAACAAACAACAAATCTTCTTACAGATTATCTAAAACAGGATTTT
>BMAV01024946.1:0-46529 GCA_019973955.1 Trichonephila inaurata madagascariensis | reverse complement strand
GAAATTTGTTCAACGCCCATACTACTGCCAGACATTCTCTTTCGGTTACCGTATAATTCCTCTCTGCGTTGTTCAGAGTACGTGAAGCAAATATAACGGGTCTGTGTTCCTGATTAAGCACTGCTCCCAAACCGATTGAACTGGCATCTGTAAATAACTCGAAGGGCTTTTGAAAGTTTGAGACATAGCCATCCTGCGATAACCATGTCTTACGTGATCCGCGTAAGCTAGAGGTGTGGGATTATCTAAAAGATAAGACATTTAGGATTCTTAACACAACTTTTATTAAGAATAACTTAAATTACTTAATTCTAACTAACAACTTTCTTAAAGTGAGAATAAGCCACCAATTAAACTTTATATTCAAGTCAGATCGCACAACTAGATCACTTATATTAATTATATTTATTTAACTGACTAATATAACTTCCTATACAAAATATTACCTTTTATAGAGTCACCTTCCTTCCTAGGTTGAAGATATTCCTATTATGTTATTGGTAGGAGAGAATAATCGTGCTTTCTTAATCCTTATTATTATTAATCTTATTAATGAAGATGAGCGTATCCTTCTTCCAGAGCTGTAGGACGTCTAACATTTATTCCTAACAATTCCGTACTAAGTTATCTCTAGGCTTGCCGTCCTATCTCATCAAACCTTCTATCCTTTTAAAGTATATCTCATTTGCATATTCGTTCCGTTTCTCTTCTTGGTATTGGGTTGGAAAAGTTTTGCCATTAATCGTGGCCGTCAAAGAACGTAGGAGTTATGTTAGAAGAAGAACGCGAGAGATGTCACAACCCCCTCCAAGAAGAAAAACGTGATTTATTTAAGGGTTCTCAATGCCCTTAATAAATTACGTGCCTAAATTTTTATTTCTGAATCTCTTCGCTTTCTAAGTTTTATTTAAATTTTTATCTTGAATCCTCATTTTAACGTCTATAATTTCCAATATTTATCTTGACTTTAATTTTCATTATTCATCGTAGAATTAAATTTAATATTCAACTTAATTTTAAATTTAAACTCGTGACAGATACACAATAAACTTTATTCCATTAACTAGGCCAACATTAATAATTGTTGTTTAATAATGGTCTATTCTCACTTTTTACATATATACTTAACTCTATATTTAAATATTGATACATTTAAATCTTCTATGTGAATTTTTCCTGGGTGCGCAGTTACAAACTCTGCTTCGGGACAAATATTCCATAGGGAGCTGGGACTCTGGCTCCACTGCTCCGTGTTGAGGCTACATATCAGCTATGGAACAGTACTTTCAGGGTCTGTCACCCTGAAATAAAAACTCTCTAAGTTACTTTGTCAAATTTATGTTTACATAATACCAATAAGTTTCACAATTATATATCATTTGTAAATCACAATAAACTTTCATTTCCATCCCCGCATCTGGTTCCACAAAACTCCCAATGAGCCGCGCAGCGCCGTTAATATTATTGTTAGTGCCCTGACTACGCCGCGTTTCCCTGAACCAGATGCATCATAATACGGAACAATACAACAACATATATATATACACATATTATACAATTACAAACATTTTTCAATAAACCATTAAAACAAATAACCAAAGGAATTGTCGCATCCCACGAAGTCATACATCGAAGCAAACAAATGTGCAATTACAATTGTTTTTTCAAAAGAGAAAAAAAATTTTTAACAAGTCAAAAGTTCAAAAATAAATATACACTCATTGTAGTGTCAACTTTTGCTTGGCTTATAACTTTTAAACACTGCCCGAGACTTCTTTCTTTGCAATAATTCTTCCGACCACTTGTTGGAAAGATCATAAAAATGAAACAATACAACCTGATTTTTATTAGTCCCCGCACAAGACGTCCAATGACGAGGTGCTACCACTGTTCTTTCCTCTTCTTATTCCTTGGCTGCACTGGAATTCTTTATGTTGCCTGCTGTAGGGCTTGTAGTCTCCTTGTCGGCTTTTCTTTGCTTGTCTTGTTGTTTCCTTGGCCGGTCGGGACTCCTGATCCTTGAACTTCAGTTGTCTCCGTCTTGCTCTTTTTCCTACTTATATAAATAGTACTGGATGACAATGGTCTTTTGTTAATATTATTGGGTCCCTTTCTCTGCCACTTTCTCTGTGGTCCACTTGCCCCTGATCCATACGACCTTTTCATTCCCTTAGCGAGCTTTTCTCTTTTTTTTTCTGTCATTTGTAAATGAACTAGGAAGCGATCTGACCAGTGATCTGCGCTTATCGGTCCTATCTGTGTTTTTCTTATATTGTTTTGATTGGAGATTAATCCCTTTTTCCTCTAACTCACGTTTCACCGCAGATCTTTTTTTCCCATAGTGTGACTCATTTGATCTTTGATGTACATTTTCCGAAGTACTCGTTTCCTGACGTGATCTAATACTATCTGGGCTACCTGTTCCTAACTCGACCTCGTCACATTTCCTATGACGATATATTCTTATTTGATCAACGTTAACCGTTAATCTTTTTCCTGACTTCCATATTACAATATTATTATTTTTTCTTACTTCTAATACTCTGTAGGGTCCTTCAAATTTTTGTTTAAATTTGGAACAGATTTTATTAGCTGCTGAATTTAAAAGGGTGGTCTCTAATGGGCCCCAATATTTACCTTAATTTGTATACCCGTCTTCGTCTATTATAATATTTTCCCATTTCCTGCTTGTTTTCGTACTTGTCAGCTTCATCGATTTTTTGATGTTTCTAACTGTAATTTCCCGATCCATCGAAATCATTACAAATTTTTTGAAATGGGGAAATTTTTTTCGCCCCAAAAAATAATTTGCAGG
The DNA here is from genome assembly GCA_019973955.1 of Trichonephila inaurata madagascariensis. Classification (NCBI taxonomy): domain Eukaryota; kingdom Metazoa; phylum Arthropoda; class Arachnida; order Araneae; family Nephilidae; genus Trichonephila; species Trichonephila inaurata. The sequence goes on along the minus strand of BMAV01024946.1, from coordinate 43,714 downwards.
GATTTTCCGTTTCATTCACCCCCTTACGAATAGCGTAAGCAAACTCACGTAAATTGATCCCAAGTATCTGTTGTCATTAACATTTTCAATCATTTGCACTATATCTCGTTAACTCTTTAGTCCGTTAGCTTGGGCCTATATCCAGTCTTACATGCCTTATGCCTAATCTTTCCTTAAATGTTAAAAAATTTGGATATAAATGGGGGACCATTATCACTTATTAATTTTATTGGGCTCCAAAACCGATATAAAATTATAAAAAAAATATCCTATTATACGGCGGGCCCTTTTTTAAGGGTATAATTTGAGATTTGCTGAAATGATCTTTAAAACTAAAATATACGTTCGTCTTTATTCTCGATATGGATACGGGCCTAACAAATCTGTCACTACCCATTTGGATTTTGATATAATCGGTTTTTAATCGACCAGCTGGTAACGCTTTTTTATAGTTTTTAAATTTGGGCCAATATGCATGGAGACTATTGATTGAATTTTCTAATATACGGGAAAATAACGAATCAATTTTTGATACGTTTTTCTACCCAAATGCCCTGCAATTGGCTTGTCGTAAATTCTCTCATTATTTCTTTCCCTTAAAGATTTTGGAGTGTATACCGCATTTCACCAAACGACGTTGCGTTTTCCTAAAATAAAAGCCTTTTAGAGGGAAAGTCATGGGACCAATTCTCACATATCGTTGCATTAACACACGGAAAAAAAAGACTTACTCAAAATGAACTCGTGTCATTCTCAATTTAAAATAGGTATATTCGCGTAAATTTAAAAACCCAGGTTTTTGAAAACAGTACATGTACTAAAACCCCCCCCAAAAAACCTCTCAAAAAATTAAAAGATATTCAGGATTACAAAGCTGTTTTTATTCTGGCTAAAATTTTTTTAAAAGGGGATCAACACAACTTGTTCTTTTAAAATCTACCAACTATATTTCTATCTACCCCTACCCCGGGAGGAACACTTTTAAAAAAAAAATGGTATAGATTCTTTGTTGTTTTTTTCTGTTTTTTTTCTTGTTTTAAATCGAAAAGTACGTGACTTGTTTTAATCAATTTAATATGCTGGTATAATTATTAAATACCTCTTTTATGATTGACAGCCAATTTAGCTATGGAAAATGTTTTTTTTATATTGGCAGATTATTTAAAAGACGTGTTATTAATTTAATGCTTTTTATTTGGTTATTATCAATTGTTTGATTTATTCAGATAAAAAACTAAACAACTGTAACCATTCTTATAAAACCCATCCAACAAAGTGTTGGGGAAAGAGGGTTTCCCAAAGTTAATTTTGTAAACCAAAATTGGGATTTTTCCAAATTTGCGATAGGTGTTGAAAAATTACCAAGGGGTTTTTTCAATGAAAATAAATAAATGTTAATGAGAAATAAAAATTAGTACAAGTTACCAGTAATGCATTTGTATTAAGTTGTTTGGCGTCAATTCGGTCCCCCAAAAAAAACCCAAAATTTTCATTTAACCCAAAATTGGAAAAACTTCTTCTATTAAAATTACACATGCCAATAGAAAAACCCCTTTTTTCCTGCTTTGAAGGTGGTCATCCAAATCTTTTTGTCACATGAAGTTTGCAGTAGTAGTAGTATTGTTTCGGTAGAAAGCTTTTGGGGTTGAGCACTAACATGTTTGAATAGGGTTTATGGACTGAACATATATTAAGTTTTTTAAACTCCCTGTTAGTAAAGGGTTTAAATTTGGGGAAAAATTCAATTTTAGACAACACACATTGAATCAAATCAATACTTAAAAGATTCAGGATTTATTTAAATTTTTTACTACATTTTCAAAACCCACAAAAATTACTTTTTTTTTTCTGCATTTTTTATAGGCAAAATATTTGGTATTCCCTTTTTTCTTTTTGGAATAATTTTGTTTTTTTTTCATACTGAACTCTAAAAGGCGCATGTTGGGCGACTGTCTTAAAAAAGGAAAGTTTAAAAATGTTTTGTTGAAATTATTAATCTTTTGTGGGATGAATTTCGAAATTTTTTTAAATATTTTTTCTTTTTAATTAAGTTATAGAAAATGTTTTAAAAGTTATACCGAAATTTTTTAAAGGTTTTCAAAAATTTCAATACATTTTTTTTTTGATTCTTTTAAATTTTTTCCAATATTGAAAAAGCCCAAAATTAACGGAACAAAATTACAAATGAGTAAAATTAGCATAACATATTTCGAATGAATTTTTTTTTGGTATTAGACATTAACTATAAAAAAAAAATCTACTTAACTAATATTTTGGAATTTTCTCTTATTAATAATTGATATGCATTGTTTAAATTGTTTATCACTGTACTTACACATTATCACAGCCTTTTGGTAACATTTAAAACAAAAACATAAAATTGCCAATTCAGCGCACACAACACATAAAAATTTGGGGTATTAAATTTGGCGAGTTATCTTGAACGTTGGCAGTTTTACCATAATATGTAATACCGTTTTTATAACATAGTTCAGAAGGCATTGGCATAACAGAGAACTTTTGGGCCCCCCTGCTGGGTTTTGGTTTAAGGTTGGATTTTAAAAAAGGTAGGTACTGGCGACTGTCAGGCTTTTTGGGCCCCCTCAATAGGGGGGTGTATGTTATGCCACTGCAAAAAAGTCAATTTTAAAGACCTAAAACTTTGCTTTGATTGAAAATTATTGTGATATTTCTAAAATTTAAATCGGGGTTTTTTTTTATAATCTTACAAGTTCAGTCAAAAAAGTTTTAATTCTCATTGATCTTCTGGTTTATAACCCCTTTAATGACCAATGTTTTGTTTATTTGTAAAAATAAATGAGATATATATCAGATTTTGATATTTAACCGTTAAAGTATTTTTTACGCTTTTTTTTTATTTTATCAGTTTTTACTACTGGTACTTGGGGCACGGTATCATATGGAGAATTACTTTTTCCCCCTTTCAGTCCTTGATCATACGGGGTTTGTTATCTGGATTTGGAATGATTATAAACCAGTTTTGAAATGGGTTTAAAACAACAGAAAAATCAACTAGTTCGAACAGATTAAAGGAAGAAAATTTGGGGGTACCCAATTATCCCAATCCCAAACGTTCAAAATGTTGGCAACCCTGTTTTCCATATGTTGTTCATGCTCAATTGATGCCATGTGCTTCATTTCATAAATCTCACCCAAAAAGTTGCGATAATATGAAAGTACCAAAATTAACCCAGCTTTGGTAAAAAAACTCCATGGGGGTATGTTATACGGAAAACGAAGAAATCTGCCATAATATGTAAGTACCGTTTTATCATAACAAGTGCAGAAGGCATTTTAAACGGGGACTTTTGGGGCCCCCCCAATTGGTTTTAAAAATACTTGGCGACTTCTGGTTTTGGGCTCCCTAGGACCCAGGACCCCCCTGCAATAGGGGGGGTGTATGTTACGCCACTGCAAAAAAGTCTATGCTTTCATGACCATAAATTTTGTTTTGATTGAAAACTATTGTGAAACCAAAAAAATCTTATTAATCTGGTTTTTTTTTATAATAAACTTAAAGCTCAGTCAATTAAGTTTTAATTTCCCAAACTTTATTGATCTTCGGTTTAAACATTTTTAAAAATGTTGACCATAGTTTTTTTATTTGGATGAAAATAAATGGATGATATTTTTTGATGTTTAACTTTTTTGTTTATTTACCCGGGGTTTTTTTTGGGGTCCTTCAGAACAGGGTTAAATTTCGCCCTTTCGGTCCTGTATAACTGGTGTTTTTTTTATTTTATTACGAAAAGATTTTTATAAAATTTTTTAAGGAAGCACCATAAAAAAAACAAATAATTATTTGTATTAAATTTTTTTAGATGGACCAAGATTTCTGTTTTTTTTTCTGCATTGTTGGAAAAAAAATACTTATTGGCAAAAACTTTTTTAAAAGATTAAAGCATAGATGAAAACGTTTCTTTTGATAATGGGATGTTGAAAACTAATTTGTAAAGCTGGCCCCTTTAATTTTTTTTAGTGGGGAAAAAAAGGAAGAACATCTCGAAAATATATATTTATTCATATTAAAATTTGCCTATTAATATCAAGTTCTTCGGAATTACAAAGCAGAAAAAAAAGATGGTGTAGAAAAAATCCTTAAAAAAACTTTTTTTTTTTTCAAAAGGTTGGAGGGGAAAAGGGCAGCTCGTTTTTGAGTATTGAAATTAATGTTCTAATTTGTTGGGCCTAAAACCAATTTTGCTGTGGACAATTGTCAAGTTAGGGGATAACGATACAAAAAGGTTTCCAAACCTTTTAAAATTTAATTTTGTGGTTTCCATCCATTGTTTTTTTTTCTTTTTTTATTTTTTAATTTTATTCTTTTTTTTTATTTTTTATAGTATATTAAAATAATTTTTTTTCGTTTATATTTTTATCCTTTTAATTTCATACAATTTTAAGTAGATTTTTTCACAAAAAACATTTCCATGCTTCCGTTTTCTAGATTGCAGTTTTAGTTTTCTGTCATTTATTCATAAATGGACATTTCAAATAATTTTTTGGTGTTTACTACATCTTTTTTTAAAAAAAAAAAATTTGGGGGGGGCCCCTTTCAATTTTTTTTGGAAAAAAAGGATGACTAAATTTGCACTTTGTTTTCTATCTTTTTCTTCTAGATTGAGATTTTTGCTTATTTTGGCCAATAAAAGTGAAACTGGGAGCAAAAAGAAAAAACCGGCAGGTTAAATAATTTGACAGCTGTGTTTTTTGCAGATGTTTAAAAGTAAATTTGCATGTCCCCAATAGTAAATCTATCGGAAATAAATTTTTTTCCTGGGCAAAATTTTAATTTTCTTAACTTTATTTTTAATTAATCATTTTAAGTGTTCTGGTCAAAATTCCCAAAAAAAACTTGAAATTTTTTTTATTTTTGAAAATTATTCAAATTACAAATTTTTCAAATCCCTCAAAATATAAAAAACATTTAAAAAAATCAGATTTTAAAAATTTCACCATTAATCTTTTCACATCCTGATATTGATTTCTTTTTTTTTTGGTTTAAAATTTTTTTAGTTTTTTTAACAGTTATTTTTTTTCCATTTTCTTCTGTTTCTTTTCCCAACATTTCCAAATACCTTGTGTTCTTTTCTAAACCCTGGTACTCATATTTTTTCTACAATAGCACTTACATTTTGCTTTTTAAAATTAATGTAATTCCCCTTTTTTCGGAATAGGCATTCTTTTTTTAAAATTTCTTACATGTTGAGTTCTTGTGTGAGACCACCTTCTTGGTTAGAAAAATACAGATTCCAAAAACTTATTTATGATTTTAAAACCGGGCCTAAAAAAAATTTTGTGCGTAAAGAAATGATAACAAATTAGCCCTAATGTATATATTGTTTCAACGGGGTTATTTTTGAAAGTGTTTTATAAACGCCCAACTTCCCCAAGTCATGGGGCCATGGTAACGTGGGCAAGATAACAACTCGTGGGTGGTATTTGAGTTCGAATTCCCAAGCTCAAACGTCCCCTTGCTGGTTGGGTAGTTGGAGGGAGGGATGCCCGCACGGGGTTTATCCTCATCACTTTACCATGGTTGAAGATTACAAGGTCTGTCGCCAAAAACCGTGTAGCTGAACAATTAAAACTCTCTCACTCAGCAAGACAACCCCTTCATGTTTACTATTAAAAATTTATTTAAAACCCTTTACCCTTTTTTCGAAATTTTAAATGCTTTTTTTCATTTGCATTAAGTTTCATTTCTACTTGTAAGCTAAATCTTCATTTTTAATAACAATTCATAATTTATTTTTTAAAATTTTTCACATAGTTTTGATTTTTTTTATAAAAAAAATAATTTACAAAAATTTTATACATTTTCGCTTTCTGCCCAAACCAATTCCCATTGCGTCTTTGTCGCATATTCAAAACAGTCGTATGGGGGGGCATGGGACTAAATTTGTTACAAATTTTGTAAATTGTCAATTAAATTATTAATTATGAACAACATTTGCGGAGATTTTACTCTAACGAGGAAACTTTTAAAAATTCCTCTCAGAACCAACTTCTATACATTTTTTAGTATATAATTTAGATGACTCATGTATCCCAACATGTAAATTTTTTTGAAACACTGAAAACATTTTCACTTATATTTAGTAAGACATCTATTGATTTGATAAAATAAAAAAATCTGTTTAATTATATGTTCCCTTTTGGCATTAGAACTTTCTATATTTAAAATGATAATTTGATATATATTACATTAAAACATAACTAAAAACTATGCTATACAAATAAGAATGGAGTTGACTATAATATGGATTATATATAGAGATAGTATTTATAAAAAAATTTAATAAAAATAACTTTTGGATGAAGGCATGTTGTTTTAAAAAACACTTATATCCTTGTTTTTTTTAATGTCTGATATTTTTGTACAAATTTCAGAAAAAAATTTTAAAGATATGATTTGTTTTTTTTTTCTTGTTTACAGTGAATAATTAAAAAATCTTTTTACACTATAAAATGGCTAATTACGGGTTCCCCGGGCCCTTGATTATATTTTTCTTCTAAATGGATGCTGAAAACTTCTCTAAAAAATCTTTCCAGTTGGTTAAAATTTTGCATTTTAAATGTTTTTTTGAATGAAAAAACTGAATTGTTTTTTATTCTTCTAAGGATAAACTTTTTTTTAAAAATTTTTTTTTGATTTAAAAACATTAACTTAAAAAATACAAAATTTGTTTTTTTTGGTGATAGAGTATAAAATCAGTTAATATAAAAGTGATCTTGATTTGTAACATATATTACAATGCTTTTTTATTTCCATCTGGATGGATTAAAGGGGTCCCGTAGCTCGGTTGATGAGTTTTGAGAGCAGAGGTTGTGTATGTATCGATTTAAACAAAACAATTGATAAAAAAAAATACTTACTCCCTGGGAGGCCTAATGGCTTTTTTGTTGGGTTTCTAAGTCTTAGAAGTTTTTTTTTTTTTTTCATGTTACATAATATGAAAAAGAAACTTTTCCCTTTTCTTTTTGTTTAGAAATTTTTAATATAAAAAGTCTTTATTCTAGTAATTTTTCCAAAGATCCCTTTGGTGATTTTAAAAAAAAACTAATTTTCTGTTTGTATAGGATTTTAAAGGACAATATATTGCTTCAGAAATATAAATATAATTTTTAATGACCCAAAATTACTTACCATTGAACATAGCCATCCTGTGATGACCATGTCTCCGGTTCCGCTAAGCTAGAGGTGTGGGTTATCAAAATGATGAGCAAAATAATTCAATACAACTTTTATTAAGAATAACATATTATTTAAAATTCTAATTTGAAAATTTTTAAATTAAAGTGAGAGTAAACCCCAAATTAAATCCATTTAGTCAGATCCGCAACTAGATCTTCTACTCAATTATCCAAATCCTATTCATCTAATTACTTATATCAATATTACCTTTTACAGTTCGGGTTTCCCTTACCTAGAAATATTATCTATAAACTTTATATATGAAGATTCTTGATCCGTGCTGCTAACGCTGCTAATTCTTGTTTAAAAGATTTCACACTAATTTTTGTCACGCTATCGATCAAATAATTCACAATACTATCTCTAGCCTGCCGCGTATATCTGGCTTGCCACGCTATCCTTTTTTTAAAATCTCATTTACATATTATGATCTTTATCTTCTTGGTATTGGGTTGGAAAAGTTTTGCCATTAATCTGGCCTCAAAGAACATAGGGTCATGTTAACAAAAGACGCGAGGGCGTAAAACCCCCCCAAAAAAAAAACGTGATTTACTTAAAGGGGTTTTCAATGCCCTTAATAAATTACGTGTCAAAACTCTATTTCTAAATTTCTTGCTTTCTGAGTTTTATCTAAATTTTAATCTTAAATCCTCATTTTAACTTTTTTAATTTAATATCTATCTTGACTTTAATTTTTTTTGCAATTTTAATCAGAATTTTTTCTTTTTTTAATTTCCAAAAATTTTTCTTGACTTTAATTTTCATTACTCATCTTGAATTAAATTTTAATATTCAAAATTTTAAACTCTGACAATAAAAATTTTTAATAAAATAAGGCCAAACATTAAATTACTGTTTAATTTATCCTACTCTCACTTTTTAATTCGTTACTTAAAAAATTTATACACTTAAAAAAAATTATTCTGGGTGCGCAGACCCAATCAACACTGCATATGGGCTGGGCCCTCCCTTTTCGTGAAGCTATACTTTTCAAGATTTTCGGGGGCATCTCCCTGAAATGAAAACTTTTAGTCTCTATTTCCATAATATAAATCAATTTAACAATTATTATATTATTTATATATCACAATAATTTTCATCTCCATCCCACATCTGGTTTCAAAAAAAACTCCCAATGAGTTTTTACCTCGTTGTTTTGTTGTCCCCTGCTACGCCGCGTTTCCCTGAACCAGATGCCTCATAATACTAACAATACAACAACTATATATATACACATATTATAAAATTTAAAAACATTTTCAATAAACCTTTTAAACAAAAACCAAAGGTTTTTTCCATCCCGAAGTCAAAATCAAACAAACAAATGTGTGATTACAAATGTTTTCCAAAAAAAAATTTTTTAACAAGTCAAAAGTTCCAAAATTAAATGAACACTCATTGTAGTGTTTGAGGCTTAAATTTTGCACCCCCCGAGACTTCCTTCTTTGCAATAATTCTTCCGCCCAAACTTTTTGGAAGATCATAAAAAAATGAAACAATAAAACCCCGTTTTTATATGTCACATTCACGTTCAACGATAGGTGTCATCACTCTTCATTCCTTGGTTGTCTGGAATTTCTTGTTGTAAGGCTTGTAATCTCCTTGTCGCCCCTTTCCTTCCCTTTCCCCAACTGTGTTCTTGGGTGGTCGGGGTTCTTCTGTTCTCCGTCTTGGCCTTAAGTTGTAGTTCTTTTCTATGGAATTTGTTGATTCTCTTCTGCTTTTTTCTATCTCTAGAAATAGTACTGGATGACATTTTTCTTTTATTTTATTATTAAACCCTTTCTTTGCCACTTTTTTTGTGGTCCCCTTGCCCCCACACACCTGATCTATTAATACCTCTATTATATTTAAACCTTTTGTTTTTTTTTTCATTCCCTAATGAACTAGGTAGTGATCGACCAGTGATTTGTTTTATGGGTCCTCTCATTTTTTATTGTTTGATTGGTTCCCAACCCCTTTTTTCCCCCTCAACCTACGTTTCCCCCAGATTTTTTTTCCCCTATTGTGACTCATTTAATCCTTGGTGTACTTTTCCGAAGTACGATTTCCCCCTTTTGATCTTATACTATTTGGGATACCTTTTTCTAATTCGACCTCGTCCTTTCCTATGACGATATATTCTTTTTGATCTACGTTAACTGTTAATTTTTTTTCCTGATTTCCATATTACAATTTTTTAAAAAGTTCTTAACTTCTAAGACTCTATGGTCCCTCAAATTTTGTTTAAATTTAGCACATACTTTGTTAGCTGCTGAACTTACAGGGTGTTTTTCCCAAAAAAAACCCAATCTTTTTACCTTTATTTTTATGTCTTTTCGTCTATTATAATATTTTCCCACCTTTCCTTTTTTAATTTTCTTACGTCAAAAGCTTTTTAAAAAGCTTTTCTGATATCTTAAATTTTATTTTTGAGTTTTCCGATATATAACTATTTTTTTGAAATGGTGTTCAATTTTCGCCTAAAAATAATTCGCCGGTGTTTTCCGTTGTTTCATTCACCGCTGTACGAATAGCAAAACAAACTCACAAAAAATTGATCCCAAGTATCGTGTTGATCATTAACAAATTTGCAATCATTTGCCTATATCTGATCTCTTTCATATTTCTTGGTGATATGCACTTTCACATGCCTTATGCCTTCTTTCACTTAAGTGCTCAAAAATCTCGGATAAAATTGGGGACCATTATCACTTATTAATTTTATTGGGCTCCATAACGCGATATAAAGTTATCAAAAAAAAATCCCTATTATCGAGATGAGGCCTTTTTTTAAAAGGTATAATTTCAGCCCCCTTTGCTGGGAAAAGATCGGTTATTTCTAAAATATAGCGGTTACGTCTTATTCTCGATATAGGATACGGGCCCAACAAATCTAATGTCACTATCTCATTCGGATAAGAATTAATTTGGGTTTAACCGACCAGCTGGTAACGCGTTTTTATAGTTATTAACTTGGGAAAAATGGCATGTAGAGACATATTGATCAATAAATTTTATATATGAAGATTCTTGATCCCAATGCGCTAATTCTTGACTACTAATTCTTGGCCCACAAGATTTCACATAAGCTTTGCCCCCTATCGATCAGAAAAATTTCCCAAAATACTATCTCTGACCCTGCCGCGCTATATCTAGGCTTGCCACGCTATCCTTTTATAGTTTTCTCATTTACATATTATGATCGTTTATCTTCTTGGTTTTGGGGTTTGGGAAAAATTTTTTTCCCATTAATCTGGCCGTCAAAAAAACATAAGTCATGTTAACAAAAGACGCGAGGGCGTCACAACATTTGTTCAACTATTGCATGGAATCAATTTTGTTATTTTAAAAGATTTAAATTTGGGGTATAAGTTCAAAAATAATATTTTTAAAAGATCACATAGTAGTTACTTTTTTAAAACAAAAAATTATATTTTTTTGGAACTTGCGTATCGCCTAAAAAATATTGGCGACATTATATAAAACGAAGTACAGGGTTTTGTTAATTCAGCGCTCGAGACATGGCGAATTATTTGAACGTTGGCCTTTGCGATGATACCAAGAAAATTTTTTGTAACACAAAAAATCAAAAAATTTAGTTTTTTTGAAGTTAAGTGGTAAAAACTTCATAAAATGTAAATTAAATAACATATAAGATGGAAAAATGAAATTTACAAACTTAAATATCCCTGTGATCGCATACGAATTTGTTTCGTGTATATTTTTATGTTAAAAATTGATACAAGATGCAAAACAAGTTATCAAATGACGTAACTTATACAACGATCCATATAAATACTCATAAAACAGTTACGTGCATAAATTTCAACACCTTATTTATATTCAATTTTGGTGGTAACGGTTTCGCAGTATGGTGTAGTGTTTGCAATTTTGAGTACTGGTCGTTTACTTAAAAGATGAGAATGGGCTATTCTCAAATTTGAGTATGGTTGCATCAGACTTTTGAGTATGTGACGTATTCAAAGTGAGTATTTTGTGCTCAGTTCTGATAACCGGTTTTCCTGGTCTGAAATTATCTGGGTTTTTCTAAATATCTATAGATATATTTCATTCTGGGTCATATTTTTTGTTTCCTGTTAATGCTAACTTTCCCGTGAGAATTTAGGTACTAAAATATCTGGTCGCTTTACCTATTAACTTTTTGCCTCTAATATTATACTTTCAAGTTTTGCGATAAAACATTAGCTACAATATTTAACTATTTCTGACACATCAACGCGCAATTCCCTTTATCTACCTTATATGTATATATATGAATCTTGAATCTTCAACGATTTCTGATCAAAAATCTAAACGATCTAAATGATCCATATAAAATCATTTTTTAGAATACATGGATATTCCAATCCGTCAACACATGAAATGACCAAGGTCTTAAAATTATCGTGATGCAGTACTCAATTCTACAATCCCATGTTTGGCATTTCGCACCTGTGCTGTTAGCTACCTGGGCTCGCGATTTTTTAATTTGCTTATAAAAAATATTTTCTATATACTTCTTCCACGATATAAATGATTTATCTATAGGTATATAGCGCTTTTAAAATGTGTTTATTTAATAAAATAAGGGCAATGGGGAAGCTCCATGGGTGATATACATATCGGAGAAAGCTTAATTAGTATTTCTCTGCCCACCCGGGTCACTGAAGTTTAGTCTTGCTTTTCACAACATTCAATCGTCCCCATCCTATCAACAACCTGGGTACTGCTCAGACTACTGCCATTCCTCTATTGGTATCTCCATTTTAGCTCATTTTAGGCCATTAGCTTCTTCGGTGGAATCTGGTACCTACATTACAATCATACTCTGTTCCCTGCTTTTGGCTATTCTCATACGTACCTCTAAAATCTTTTCTGCCATTATTTGGTCTACGCCCAACCTCAAATTTCTCAGTTTCTGCGCATTAACATCTAAAATGGCTATACGCATTTGACTATTATCACAATGGGCCTTTTTAATTTGTAGAATACCTCTCTTCCAAATTTTAGTCCAACCATGTGAAAAGTTGTACGGTGTTCTGCGGATTTTAGAACTTTCACGTAGTCTTGGTTTGCGCTGGACCGAGTCTAACTGTGATCAACCAATACCGCCTGCGGCGCCTTCTGGCATATACCTCTGAATTTTTAGTAAATCGTAAACTTTCCGTCTGTTGGTTCCTGATTTCTCTGCTACCTTGTAACCTGCTCGCTCATTTCTTTCTTATTTTGATTGCGGGAAAAAGGCTTTCAAACTGTTCAACTTCAAGCTACTGCAAAAATCTGGCTTAATCGCGCGCTACTTTAGTCAAATGAGTACCAATCTTGGGCCTTACTACCGAGATGACTTATAATAGCACTGCGACAGATGCCAGGATTTCCAAATAACTGGTATTTGGTTATCTATTGTCTCCATGAGACTCTGCTACGTTCTCGAGACCCGGAAAAATGCATTTCCGGGTAATATACTAGAATACTCGCATTACTTCTATAGGTCATAGTCAAATTTCGGACCAGTAATGACATAACCATCAATGTAGCTGACGTGTTGGGACCGCGTAAGTTAGAGGTATGGGATCCCATCTGAAGAAGTTAGAGACGTTTATAATTCTTATTTTTAACATTAAAAGAATGAAAAGAAAGAAAAAAAGCTAGAATGCCATCTAAATATGAACTTATTTTAGAGGCGAAGATATCTAATGTAATGATATTTAGAGATCAATTGCAAAGCATAGTATACTTTCCTAAGACATAATTAATTATCCTCTGCCTATTCAAAACTCATATATGTCAGCAATATCGACTTTACAGAGTAGCCTTTCGCCTGGTGGGAAGCTCATCTATTCTGCTACTTGTAGATGGGTATATATTTCTCTATTGCTCTTCCTTATAAATGTATTATCTTGACACGTTTCCTTCTTCACTGCGTGAGCAATCCTTTACTGTTCGACGTTCCGCACTAAGCGCTTTCTGGGTGCATCATCTATCACTAAACTTTCTATCCTTTAGTAATATCATTTACGTGCCGCTTTGTATTTTCTCTGTGGGTTGGAAAGTTTTGCCATTAATCGTGGCCGTCAAAGAACGTAGGAGTTATGTTAGAAGAAGAACGCGAGAGATTTCACAGAGTTATTGTTTTCCTTTCAAATTTATAAATATCTCTTGAAAAAAAACTGTATTTTACACTGCTTACATTTAACTATTTGATTGGCTTACCAACAGAATTTATCGTTAAATGTGTATTTGATTTAATTCTTTCGTAATTTCCAGTTATATATTAGTGTTTGGTATTGTGATTCTAGTATTTCATTTGATGTTTCTTATTTTCTACTGTGTACGTTAAATGTCAATTTACTTTTATGTTGAACCTTGAGGACGAGGCCTGGCAGTGTATGTTAAATCGTAATCATGATATGTTTATACCATCTCCTGTAACTTTCTCCCCGTCTCGGACTGGGATCACTACGGACATTCCGGACACCTGAAATATCCGGCGTCAACTAACCAAAGAGAACAGAGGCAATAAAGTTTGTTGAGAGATAGCAGAGCTTCTAGATGTTTCATTTGCTCGCAGTAGTTACTTCAGTCAAAACATGACTTTGCTCCTCTACCTCAACAGAATCTGGGTTTCCAAATTAGTTCGGCCTGATCTTTGGGTGGCTACGTTTGAGTATAGCAGCCTAATTAGTACTCTTTTGTTTCGGGTATTTTATATTTACAAGAACTTTAAATGACCATACAAATACAGTAATACTTTCTAGCGAAAATTTTATCTAATGCCATATATACTACCTATATATATATATATATATATAATAAAGTGTATTCATCACAATTCACCGTGGTATATAGCTGAAATGAGACTACCGGATTTGAAAGAAAGAAAACTTTAGGACATTCAGTTTTGAGGTATCTTGTATATATACGTATCAATGGTTATACTTAAGGTAATGGATTAAATAATTTTATCTTAGATTAAATCAGAAATAATATTTAATTGTGGAAGTACGCTATGGGCCTTACATTTTCAAAACGAGACGGTACAACCTTCATTATTATTCCCAGAATTATATAAAAAATTGTTCATTTTATTCGCGTTTTGTATTACATAAATTACGATTCCGTCTTTCTGGATCATCATATTAAATCAAAATGCGAATGTTTGAATTACTTTCCACACTTTCTTTGTAAAATTTAGTAATACTATCTGGTATTACTGAAATGCACTCGTGTTGTGTTGTGCTGATTGGAAGTATCGAAAAGGCATTTTATAAATTCTTTCTGGAATCCTTTAAGTTGAATTAGATCTGTGCTCGTAATTACTATATTTTAATCTAAGCAGCTTCTTCACTGAGTAAAGAAGGATCAATTCAGTAATATTATTCTTGTATTATAAATATATTTTCAAATGAGATTACATGCGATTATATTTACAAATGTATTATGAATATTTCAATGACATTTTGAGGAAGCTAAAAGGAGCAAATTTTATTTGACTGAGAAATATAGTATGCTTTTTAAAAATTTTATTTACAAAAAATATTTAGTTTTGAATATTTTTTATTAGTGTTAATCTTAGTGATTATAAATCACTAATCTAGAATCTTGAGTTAAAAGCTTCGTATAGCGGTGGTACTTTGGTAATTGAGCGGTGGTACAATTGAACAAGCGCAACATAAATTTGATATGAAGAAGGTCTCAACATATTTAATATTGTTTGAGTAGCATAAACGCTAAACTGTGATGGATGTGCGCGAGAAAAGAGAGTTTGATTCTACGCCTATATTGGGCATTTTACTCTGGAATACACCGTTGATCGCTGAAGAGCTGTGAACAAGAGGCGAGTTATGACGTAGGGTCTTTTTGCTTTTGAAAAAGGTTAAAGTGAAACTAGTTTCAGGCTGCTCTTTGACTTTACACCATCTTGAAAGTTCGAGGATAAAACATGGCGTGATTTCTACCGAAAGTTCAATACATTTTACACAATATAGTTGATTGAAGGATTAGGATAAACTGTTATATGCCTTCAAGGGATCTCAAGTAGATAGCCAGAATAGGATGAAGAAAAAAGAGCCCCTGTACAGCAGATTCAAAGGCATCACCTAGACGAATGGCCAAGTATCAGCTACTGAAGTTAGAGATTAGCCGAAGACTTGAAGAATTTGAGTATGTCCGTAGGACTTTGAAACAGAAAACACATACTTTAACACCTGTTCTAAGAAAGGCCTGATTCAAGAGGGATTAGAATCGGCAGAGCATTTGAAAAATTGATAATCACAATACAAGGAGAACGGAAATTTCAATCCTGAAAAAATATTTGGAGCACTCCTCAGTGAGATTTTGATAGAAGAGCACCTAGGAAATGTTACATATGTTCGCCCAGGTCGACACACAAGTACATGCCTATAAGCGTGGAAAGATCAAAGAACAAGCGGTATTCTAAATTTAAGCTGGGTACAAATGCACACACGCCGAAAGGGACCACCGCTTTAAGAAGCAGTATTATATTTAGGCAAGCTAGGTATAGTTTTCGATAACACACGAATTTTCAAGAGGGGGATACTTGGAGGTTAAGTTCACATTGTCTTGTATCATGCCTTTGCGTTTGTCGATTTTCAGGAAAAACACAGTAAAAAAAACTAATTATTGAATAAATAATTGTAGCGATAATGCTCTCAGGTAAATGTCTTCTTAAAAATGGCTGTCGACTACGTATTAGCAACGCTTGATTCTTCAATCAGGCTGATAAAGGGCTTTGGGGGGTCCGGTTACAGGTTCTGCTTGTGTGCACTGGGCGTACTCGTGAACTCCGGGTTCCGTGGAACATTTGAACCACTGGCTTAAGAGCTATAAATCGCCCTCACAAACAACCACAACCGCGCCAGCCTATATTATTACAAAAAATACTTTTTGTATATGAGAGATACATAAGCTATTTGTAAACTTTTACACACACACATACAGGTTTGCATGTATCAATTTACAAAATCTCAAAAATACACAGGGAAAAGCTAAAAGGAATACATGTACTAAAAATATATAAATTGTTAATAGAAAATACTGCATTAAATCTATTTACACATGTAAGACAACACGTACTACGAATATTTCAACATATACACTTAGTTTTACAAGAACAGCGGGTTAAATAGGTTTTGACCCGTAAATATAATTTATGGACTTTGCATACTATTATCATTTATATTTTAAAATTATAATGGCGAAGGATCGGAACCCCCACCCTCCCCCATTAACAGTAGTGACCCGGTATAATAGACTGCAATATCATTAAAAAAAATTATTATGAGCCTTAACGCAAAAAATGAAAAAATTCACGATAAACAAAAGTTTCTTCTGTATAGAATTAAAAGATATAAAATTTGGGAGTTTTAAAAAAAGGAAAAACCAAAAAATAATACTTAAATTAACCCCCTTCCCCTATTTTCCCCCAAATTATCAGAAGGAAACTGAATAATGACCTGAGCTAAGATATGTAGTAATTATAAAACAAAGGAATAAAAAACAATTATGTAGAATCCAATATATATTTTCTAACAAATTTAAAAAAAATCAAAGGTTTACAAAATCCGAGAACTTGTAATTGTGCTTATTCTAATTTTTATTTAACTTGTGCTAAATTTTCGTAAAAAAAAAACCTTTCAGAAAGATTGGCAACCCGGGTTCGACAGGGCCCCCCAAAAACGAAAACGAATGCACATGCGCAGTATTGTTGATCCTTGTTATCTGGGCCTCCTATTCGGTTGCAGCAGATGGTTGAGAGACGGGCTTTGTTGTCATGGAGATGGTGTCGTATTTTCTCTTCGCTTTCCTACGAAAGCGGAACAGAAACTAAATCAACTGGGAGAGTAGTTTCCCACTCACCCCCCTCCACGCTGCACTCAATGCACGCTGATTTTCTGTTAATTATATTTTCAAAAATTATTATTATATGTGCTTATGTCACAATAAGGCCCAGTGGTCGAGTAGTACCGTATCGCACTTTTCTTTTCAAATTAAGTCTTTCAGAAATAAAATAATCTAGCATGTATATAACTTTCTCCAGTAGAAATGATGTGAAAACTAAATTCCGAAGAAATGTGTGATCTTGATGCAAGTTTCCTTTCAGATTTACCTTTTTTGTAATGTGTGAAAAACTTTCAATGGAAGTATATTTGATCTAATCCTTTATATCTCAAATAATGAATTAGAAGGAATATCTCCTCGAAACTTTTTTGATTACATTATAAATGTAGGTTAGAATATTTACACAATACAAATTTTTTAAGAAATATCGTTAATTTAGAGCTTTTAAATTAAATTGATAGTTTTTAGTACCGTAAAGTGTTACTAAAGTTGAAAGTATTATACAACTTTGTAACTGAAAAATCCGTACAACATTTCATTGCACTATTTTAATACCACGCGCTTCCACACTACAGTTTCGGGTTCTATACCGGGCTGGGCAAGGTCGACTCAACCTTTCATCCCTACTGCAGTGGGTCGATAAATGAGTACCGAGCTTACTTGGGGACTTTAACACTGGGGGTCCCACTTCGAACTGACCACCTGATCGGGACATCTGCTCATGCACCTCACCACCCAATGGTCACATATACTGGAATGGGCACAGTAGTGCCTGGCCCTCACGATGTGTGCGCCACTGAGTTTATGTCACAATAGTCAGAACCGAAAAATGAAAAAGTTTCCAGGTAATTTTAAATGCTTTGTGATATATGTAAAGATAAACACAGAATTAAAGATAGAATAAAGGAAAACTATTGAAAAATTAAAAAGTTTTTATATAACGGAGACCAGGCTCAGTGATGAGATACAAATTGGTTTAAAATAATTTCTCAGCTGTCATTCATACGTTCTCTTTTAGGCACGAACTCCTGGTCGACGTAGTTACTGTCAAATCCTGGTCCCTCAAGACCCGCCGAGTACGATAAATCTGTTGAAGCTGAAAGTCCTCATGTTGGTGGGTGGGAAATTGAAGTGGAATATCAAGTCAGGTTCTTTCCCCCTCATGCCCGGGGTTTCCCAAATTACTGGTCCATCACCAGCTGCCTTGGGTTGTTTCAAAGAGGGACTTTAATAATAAAAATCCTTCAGTACACATTGAAAAATTAATAATTATATTCCTAAATTTAAAAATACAACCCCCAAAGAACTGTTTCTTTAAGGGGCCGGCACATAAATTTTTTGAAAAATTATTGATTTGGACTTTTTTACATTTTTTAAAAGTTCAAACATTTCTGCTTAAAATGATATATGATCAGTAGCGCACACAGGAATTTTTCAAGGGGGGTGTCCAGGGTTGAAAGTCCACCATTCTTATATCATGATCCTTTTGATTTTGTCGATTTTCGGGAACAAAAAGCAGTAAAAACTAATACTTGAATAAATAATTAGCATTAATTAATAAAATTAATCATTAATAACAAATATTTAATTAAATTTTACGTACTATATACTTAAAATTATAATCAATCGGAAAAAAAATCAAGGGCTTTGGGAGGGGTCCGGGCCCCTAGGACACCCCCCCCTTGTGTGCACCACTGTATATGATATATAGAAATATGATAATTAGAAGTATTTTTATTTATTTTTTAAAAGGAAGCCACTCTCATTGACAAATTACAAATTCTTACTTTACAGCCTGCTTTCTCAAAATGCAATATTTTTCCCTTTATGTACCTTTTTCTCAAAAACTAATTAATGTAGGATCCTCAAATTTTCAGTGAGATACTTTCAACATGCTTACATTTTAATGGAGGAAATAAGATATATCAGCGAACTGTTTTAGATAATGAATTTTTAAACTAAATTTTAAAGAAAAAAATTTTGGGATTTTTAAAAATTCATAATTATTTTTAATTTAAAAAAAAAGACCCTCCATTAGAGTTTTATTGATAGCTTCTATAACCAACTGTGAAAATTTCATCTATTAGTCGCAAGCAGTAGCGCACACAGAAATTTTTCAAGGGGGGGTCCGGGGTCGAAAGTTCACCATTCTTGTATATTGCTCTTTTTGATTTTATCGATTTTCGGGAACAAAACTAATTATTGAATAAATAATTAGCATTAATTAATAAAATTAATTATTAATAACAGATACTTAATTAAATTTTACGTATTATATACTTAGAATTATAATCAATAAAAAAATCGATGTTTGTGGGGACCCCGCCCCGTGTGCGCCACTGATCGGCACTTATAGATACTGGTAGTACAGTTAGTCTAATCCACGAAGATGTGTAAGCACGAAGATTGTTGACCATTCAAGACTATCCAAAATAAACACACTGTGTTATACCAAGGCCATCTAGAAAAGGACTAGGCCGTGACAGCATTTTGATGACGTCACGAAAGGAGGGAAAGCTTTTCTACGCGCATTCGCTCTGTGAGGAATATAAAGCTTAAACATTTATTTCCATTTAAAAAATTTCCAATAGGTTAAAATTCTCCGGGAATTTTTTATAAAATTTTTTAAATTTTTTAATTTTTCGGAAAAGGGAAAATATTTCCCCTGATAAAAAAATTTAAAGAAAACTGGAATGTAAAAAAATTTCTCCGGAAAAAAAAAAAAAAATTTTATTTGAAAAGTTTGAAAGGTCCTTAAAAATTTAATAAAAAAATCTTAAAAAAACGGGGCCTTTCTGTAAATAATTTTAACTCAAAATAAAATAAAAAAAAAATTAAAAAACATTTATTCAAAAAAATGAAAAATTTTAGACCCTTTAGAATATTAATAAAAAAATTTTAATTAATTTAGAAACTTAAAATTCATTTTCTTATTCTTAAAATTTTAATTTTAATCCAATAAAAAAAAAGAAATAGAAAAAAAAGAAAGAATTTTTAAAAAAAATCATGAAAAAATATACAAATATAGAAATGAAAACAGTTTTAGATACCAAGTAATTTATATAGTAAAAATAAAAAAGATTCTAGATTATACTTTAAAATATTCAATTTTCATTCATTCAATATTCAAAAATTTTGAAATAATTTAATCAATAAAAAAAAAAAAAAAAAAGAAAAATAGGAAATAGTAAAGTATTTGAGGCATATTATTATAAAAAAATACATGCAAAAATATATACAAATATAGAAATAAAAACATCTAGATACCAAAGTAATTATATAGTAAAATAGATTTGAGATTATACGTTAAAATATTCAATTTCATTCATTCAATATTCAAACATTTTAAAAAATTTAATCAATAAAATAAAAAAGAAAATAGGAAAAGTAAAGTATTTGAGGCATATTATTATAAAAAATACATGCAAAAATATATACAAATATAGAAATGACAAACAGTTCTAGATACCACAGTAATTATATAGTAAAAATAGATTCTAGATTATACGTTAAAAATATTCAATTTTCATTCATTCAATATTCAAAAATTTTAAAATAATTTCAATCCAAAAAATAAAAAAGAAAATAGGAAAAGTAAAGTATTTGAGGATATTATTACATAAAAATGCATATGACATGAACAGTTTAGACAATAATAATTACATAGCAAATATAGGATGTTAAAATATATATACATTAGTAAATACACTTACCTATAAATAATCAGAAAAAAAACTTTCATGGAATATACTTTAAAGAGGCAACGTACTGATTATTTTTCAAATTTTGAATATTTTGCATTTGTGATGATATTATTTAAACTATTAACTACATTATTTTTATGATATGCATTAAAATTCAATATTATGCTATGGTAAAAATATCTAAAAATAAAAACAAAAGTTTTGAAATTAAAAATAACATTTTACATACTTTGAATGCTAAAATCTTTATGAAAAAAATTTTAAAAAAGAATATCGTAAATAAATAAATAATTTTTCTTCAAATAATAGTTATATGAACAATTAGACGTTCATAAAATGTATGTAGTATAAAAAATTACAAGGATATACATGCACAATGAATAAAATACAATTGATAATTGAATACTTTAAATAAAACAGAAAAATATAAAAAGCAAACATTAATTTAATTTGGGCCCTTTAAAATTTTCTTCATTTTCGGGTTATCCTTCTACGGTTAAAATTTCTGACTGCACTTTTGAATAATTATTTAAGCATAGTTCCAAATGTAACGAATATTTTTTTAAAAATATGAAAATGCAGGAATGTTAAAATTTACAAAGGTGAATGAAACGAATGCAAGACATTCCACAACTCGTGTAATTCCAGATAGCTTCTGTTATGCTTGTAAAGCAAGATAATTGGCAATCAACTTTAAGAAACTTGATTCGAATGTTTTCGATATTAACAAATTAAAAATAAAATATTGCGTTGAAATGACTTTCATAAAATATCTGTGGGCATTTTAAACCCCCTTTATCCAGAAGTCTCAAATATTTTGCCCCTTCGATATTTTCCGAGCGAAATTAATCTGCTTATCTAAAAACAAATGTATGCTTGCAATCAGAGCATTCGAATTTTATATTATGCAACAATATATATTTTCCCGCTATATACATTAAAGCTTGATACTCTTCTATTGAAATATCATCTGGTTTATTTCTAATTTTTAAATATTTCGTTGAAATCTGCAAATATCTACTTTAACATGAAATATCTCACCTGTGTGAATGATTTGAAATTAAATTTTAGTGAGATAGTACCATATTTATCTGAGTGCAAATTTAAACACACTTTTAATGCGCAACTTTTTTCAGCTTGCAAAATTTCCCGCACAGTGAAAATGGGTAATTTGCTCCAGACATTTGTCTGTATTGCCCAAATCTGGCTTCTAAATTATCAGTTTGGAACTTTCCAGTTAAAACATATTTGAAATTCTGCTCCGTCAAAAGATACTTTATTAGTTCTGGGATGGTATTTACCGTATGCCTCAAAGCAAAAAATGTTTCCTCGCTTAAACAGCCTTCTCGTTTATTTTGTTTTAAATTTTTCCAGCAGTCCAGCCACTGAACAAATTTTGAAAAAAAGTGAATCTATCATCATCCATTGATGAAAAAGGAACACTGATTTTCAATTTAAGATTTTGACCTTAGTTGACTTTTAATATTCATTATTTGCCGAAATCTAAAATATGTTTGATGAATATTGCAAATGTCCCTAAACATTCTAGCCTAATTTATCTTTTAATATATTAAGTGCAGTCACATTGCTTTCTTAAAAATTTTAAAACTAATTTAACATTTTGTTTTCAAAATTTGTTGGTTTAAGCTTTTAAAAAATAATTTAGGAGCTAATTTTTAACAGTAATGTTCATTTCTTGTTATAAATTTTAAATAATGATGAAAAAAATGCTTTCGGATTTGAGAAAATTTGAAGGATCAGGGTACATTAAAGAAGAATCAAAACATCTTTTTGATTTAACCAATTATTTCGTATAGATTTGATAAGATGTACTGAATCAAAAATAAGATGTAATTTTTTTTGCATTATTAGCTGGATTCTGAATAACACTCTTTTATGGTACCATTACACAATTTAGAAAAACAATTTCTATTTACTCTGTTATTATCACTTACAATGCAAAAAAACTGAAAACCTACTTTTCCATTAGTGACAAAACTTCTAAAGTCATAGAACGCAAGTCTTCAGTATTCATGATCTTTTTCAGGATTCAATGATACTATTTCTTTATTTTACTCAATAAAGAAGAGTATAGAAAATATTGAATCGTAGTAGCTGCTTCTCCTTTCAGTAAATCCAATTTTTTTATTACATTTATATGTAATCGCTGATTTGATGAAAATTTCATCAATTGTGTAATATTACCTGTTCTCATGGTCTTTCAGTTCTTACACCTACCTCGTAGATAATTTCATTAGCCAGAGTTGACAAACCTGGAGTAACATTTAATCCAGATGTAACTTCTGTAATTGTCTCACACTTGGGAAAAATTATATTCCCTTATCTTTTACATAGGAATAACGTGGTAGATTTAATGTACATGCAGAAAGAAAAAAACCCTTAAATTACTGCTATACTTACGGCTATGTTTATTCAAATTTAATAATTTCATTTTTCTCTAAAATAAAATTTGCTGCCTCGAAATTTTTCAGCATTACAGTTTTCAATATACTTTTCCCATGATTGAATAGCCATAACATGATGAGGAACAGAATTAATGGAAGAGATTTCTTCAAAGACATTTACTGTATTAAGAATATTTAACAACCCTTTAAAATATGTTAACCTAGGAGGGATTATTAAGAATTTTTCCAACAGAAGGTAATATTTAATTCATGATTATTATTAAATAAAACAATAGAGAGATCTGTATTTTCAGGGATTTAAAATGGAAGGACAATTTTCGCAATTCATAAAAGAAATGTTATGCAACTTTCACAATCATGTTTTAGAACATTGTTTTTAGATAAGAAATCGATATGGGATTTTCTCGCAATAGCAGATTTTCTTTTTAAAAATTCAAAACTGGTAATTTCGTCTTTCTTAATGAAATTAGTAAACAGTTGTTCGTCTAATTGTTTCATTTTTCCTTTTCGTTGAATTGTCACCGAGCGTTCTTTAATTTTTCATTCAAGTAGGATGGAAACCCGGAAAAAGCAAGGATATGCATTCTCTGATAATTTTGGGTACACTCTAGGTATTTCTACAACAATACAGTCTTGTCTGTAATTTTATCTTTTCTCACAATGAAAGATTCAGGGAAATGTTTAATGCAACTACATATTGTTAGTATTTTAAAAATCCCTAGGAATTTTCCTTTTTCCCAAATTTGTAACAACTGTTCATCTTTTTGGGAAACGAAACACAGAAACTTAGGCTGCCCCGGTTTATTAGAGGAACAATTTGGTACACAACAGTAACGAGGCATTATTATGAAATGTGTACAGCTTTAGGTTAAGTTATTAATATTTTTCAGTTAATTAAGATTTGACAGAATAAACAAAACACTAATTTTACATTTAAGCACTAATTTCTATAAAAACAAAATATCTTTTACAAATAATCAAGGATGTTGGCATATATGCGTCAGTTTATTATATCGTGTTTTCAAGACTCAAAAGAATAAAAATTCAATGATAAGAATAATACAAATATCGTACCATTTTCTTTTTGCTTAATAAAGAAATCCTGATTAATCCTTTTTGCAGAAAATCCAGTCAATTTATCCTGAGTAATGAATATAATTACACGTCGGATATCCTATCAACTTTGTCAGCATACAAGATGGAAGTGGGAATGTAATCGTTTCTCCCGCCAAATTCGTCCCTCCTTTCGTCACGTGACCGGTTTCAAGTCAGTCCAGTGTCAGGGCTTTCTCTCTTCTAGATAGCTTTGGTTATACGGTTTAGGACAAACTGAAGTAGTAACCAAAGGCTCCTTCGAGTATGATTTTGTCTTGGGCAAAGATCAATATTCTTTAACGTGGCATGTGGTGCCAACCAAACAGCTCAATTTTGAAGCCATTATAGGTACAGACATTTTGGGATAAGCTTCTTTGAATTTCACTCAAGATGGCGTTATGTTCCATAAGCATGAGGAAAAGGCATGGCTAATTGAAATATCCGGAGTACATCCTGAAAATGAGTTAGATTTCAGTCACATCCTTGACTCACAAGTGAAAAATGATCTAACAAGAATAATTTCATCGTACAAACCTGAGAAGAATGAATCCACAGATGTGACAATGAGAATAATACTGAACGATGATATCCCAGTCTATCAACCAGCACGTCGGTTGTCGTACGCGGAAAAGCAAATTGTGAACAAACACATTGAAGAATGGCTCGAACAAAGAAAAATCAGAGACCTGCTGATGCAGGGGCTAGAAGAACAATATTTAGATCAAAGAAAAAGCATGCGCCAAGATGCAAAACGAAACATCCTCAAAATCCAAGCTGCGAATAAAAAAACTTATAATAAGAAAAGGAAAAAGGCTCCCGAGTACCAAGTTGGTGATTTGGTAGCGGTCCAACGTACACAATTTGGTGGAGACCTTAAACTTAGACCCAAATTTTTCGGACCATATCAAATTACTGAAGTCAAACCTAGAGACAGATATGCAGTTGAGAAAGTAGGGGATCACGCTGGGCCAAATGTAACCGCTACTTCCGCTGATTTAATGAAGTATTTTTCTCATGGATAGAATAGTAATTACAAATGTATACATTTAATTTTAATAACTATAGAGTATACTCTTCACTTTATATGTCTTATGCATGTGTTGTGTACTTTTTCTTATATTTTGTAATGTAATACGATATGTAATCATGAGAGCATTCTCAAAGGTCACTGAGGTCATCGACAGTCAGGATTGGCTGGCTGAGTTTGTAGGATTTAAAATATTAGGGAATATAAATATATTCTCCGATCAGTGAGGTTACAACCTCACCAATAGATGGCGCTACCAGCAAATATATGCATCCCCGGAACTGTGGGTTTTGAGGGAGAAACGAGAGCGACGCGAGTGGGACAGACTCCGGTTTACGTAAGAGGTCACGTTTTCGGTCAACGTGGGTGTCAATAGGCTTAACGGCAATTGAGAGTATGCTCCGTGAAATAACTCATAGTTTGTTAATCAGTATTTAATTGCAAATAATCTAATGTTTTTCATTAAACAGTAATTTTATTCTAATCAGCTTATTTCTTTGAATATCAAAATCCTGGACATAGTGACTCACCACTAGACAACAAAAAAAAGAACCACTTGTATAAATAAAATACACCCCTACATATATATATATCGGTTTTCGTTCCGACAAAAATAACGGTTTTCTGTTCAGTTCCGAATGAATAATTTTTTTTATGCATATTCTTTTATCTTAAATCATATATATTTCTAGCTCATTCAACTGAATTAAATCCACCTTCTACACGTAGTTTCGAATGAAACTGAAACAGAAAAGTACTAGTGAACATCAAAACGGGAAATCGAGAAGCAATATAAATGTAATGATGATAATTATATGGTAAACGTTACATTAGAAAACATCGATAAGTTGATTACAGTAACAAAATGATTGAAGATATATCGAACCGAAATAAACCGATATTTTTTTCAGCTTAATTTCGGTTTTCGTTCAAACCAAAATAACGGTTTTTTCCGGTTGTTGGTTCAGTTCCGGTTCGAAAGCCTGTTATGTACACAGCCGATGCCCTTTTTTAGAGCACTCAAATTCATTTTCAATCAATACTTTTAATTTCGTGTTTATTTTTCTTATGATAATAAAGATTTTATTTAATTACAAAAAAATTAGCTGTCGTTCTGTGTAATCTTTTAGAGAATATTTGTTAGTGAGCTTTTGTTTCATATAATTCCTGCTTATATATTCGTAATTAATATTCATATAAAAAGGCTAATATTGGTTAGAAACTGGTATTAGATGTGAAAAATTGTCTAAAAATTGTTCTTTTTTACATTGTCTGACATTTTCCATCAGACTGAATTATATAATACAATTAGTTGTTGTCAATAAATATGTAATGCATGTTTGCTCGAATTTATGACGATTCATCCATGAAAACTTTTTCTGGTCACCATTCTCGTTGGTGTGGTGTGGAAGTTCGGAGGAGTGGGATGTCAGATGTCGCGTTCTCGTCACTTGACCGTGGTATAAAATTACTAGGCCCGTCGCCGTTAACCCTAGTGTTGTTTTGCGAAATTGCCCCCCTAGGGTACCCTTCTCCTTGATTATCTACGTGAGCTAGAGGTGTAGGATTAATGAAAGAACTAGAAGATTCCATTGATCTTAATTTGGCTTTATTAAGACCTTCAGTACTTAAACCTTTAACAGATTAGATAATAATATATGTGAGAGAATCTACGATGACAAACACACAATATAAGTAATACCGAAATAACGTAATTCGGACCACTATCAATATCTAACCTGCCTAATCTCAATTCCAATAATATCACAAGTCCTAATATTAAATAGTCAATCCTACTTTGATCCGATCTCCGATCTAATCATAAGGGAGTTGCGTCTTTACTCGAGTGCAATGGTATGCACCTTGACCTAATGGCTCTATCTTCGGGATAACCTCTGTTGGCTGTCACTTCACACAATCGTATCACTCTCTATCATAACATTCCCCAAATTGCCATCTCACTTACTCAAACTTCTGATATTTAAAATCTATCTAATTTGCATCTTATATTCACGTTTCACTTCTTGGGTTTTGGTTGGAAAAGAGTTGCCATTAATCCTGGCCCCAAAAGAACCCAAAGGACATGTTAATGAAAAGACGCGTGAGCCCGTCACAGCTTTATAATGCGAGATTAAGAGACACTCACTCACTCTTGTTACCATAGTAATATTCCGTGGTAGCCGAATGGTCAGGGTCGCGAACTCGTGGCCAGCGTTGTCGAGTCACAGGCTCGAAACCTAATGCCACTGAAAACCTGCCGTGTAGAGGCGCTGACCAACTCCTCATATCGGCAATTGAATTGTAGTGTTTCTTTCTTCTTTGTTGCATCTAGTAATAGATTTAAGTGTTTATTTCTTATTATTGATGTAAAAAAGAATCCAACATTTTTACTTAGTACATTACTGATATTTTTGTCTTATTGTATCACGACAGAAATGTATTTTCTATAACTAAGTACTAGTACTACCCCAGGTCCGGGGCTCAAACCCCGGGCTGGGCTAGGTCGACTCAGCCTTTCATCCCTTCAGTGGGTCGATAAATGAATACCAAGCTTGCTTGGAAACTACACACTGGGGATTTCGCGTCAGACTGACCCCCTGACCGGTACATCTGCGAATGCCTTTCAGTGCCCAAGTTCATGAAAACTGAGATCAGAACCGTAAGCCTTGGCCCTCATGGGCTGTTGCATTTCTGGTAGTGGCGCAGCTACCGCCGTATCAATGATACGGGCCCCCAAGCTTCAGGGCATAAAATTCGTAACTACAACCCCACTAACAGGCTCCCATATCTATAAAAGGGCCCAGAAGGAATTTTGATACAGGGCCTCTCAGCGCTGGCTACGCCAGTGATCTTTGGGGTTTTTACTACTAGTAGAGATACAAATTTCGAAAACGTGTTTAGAATATTATTCTTGGGGAAGATAAATATAAATAAAATCCTCTCCCCAACTCTTAATTCTTCCCAAATTACTTAGAATTTATTTTTACATGGAATTTTTAGAATAATGTCAGGTGCTATTTTTAAAACTTATGCAAACTTAATTCCGAAAAATGTAATGTTTTCCTTTAAGATCCAGCTCACACAATTGTGCAGGTTTGACATTCTTATCCCTTTAAGGCCCGAAATATTTTTATCATTAAATCTTGCATTCTTCTGGTTATTAACGCTATACAGACCGCAATGACACTGGAAAAATAATAAAAAGTTTTTCCCCGCCCTGGAACGTAAAGTGTAACAGCCCGAACGTGCGGGCTGGGTTTCAAAAGTTTATAGTGTTCTATCGTAATACATCTATTCGATAAAAATAAAATTGCACCATACAGTTACTTTAATTTAACACAACAAATCAATACAGGTACAGTTAAATTCTGCTATAAAATAATAAATTTTATATGTAGTTATATAAGCTATTAAAATAATAATCATTACATTTTTTACTTTTGTATATTAAATTTGAAATTGTTTGAATACAGATGCCTTGTTTTGTTGTCATTATTCTCTCTCATCTATGCTTTTCTTTTAAAGTAAATTAAATTTACTTATTTAACTTTTCAATGCTTTAAGGCAGTGTTCCGCAATCCCCGGTCCGTGGATCAAATACTACCGGTCCGCACAAGAAACATTAAATTATTTTCCTTTTATTTACTGTGGTATATTTTTCTTGGGTTTGGGCTACTTTTTATGAAAATCACTTTATATTCCTTGTTAAATCACTTTATATTTATTTTTGTGTAACTATATTTTATTCTAAAGAGATTAAATACAATTAAATTAAAATTATTAAAACAAAACAATCCAAAATATAAACAATCAATGTCCTCCCCCTCATCAGGCCGCGGTAATATTGAGAAACGTTGATCGGTCCGAGGCGATAAAAAGGTTGGGGAACACTGCTCTATATAGCGGATTTTCCATATAACGAACTTTTTTTCGGGATTTAGCGACTTCGTTATATAGAGGTTCGACTGTATTTTATTGTATTATTTTTCTCTTTGCACGAAAAGATTTACCCTCTGAGAATGAACAAAATACGGAAAACACCAGCCACGTAGACAAGATTTAAGAGGGGTGTGGAAGGAAAAAGCGAGGTGGTTTTACATATTTCGTAGAAAGGTGGCTAACTTGGCTTTGAAATACCCTCGGAATAGCCTATGACATGAGCCAATTTTGTTTATCCGAGCTATTTTCACACTCCACTTCTACAAACGCCACACAAAAACATCCGACAAAGGAACATCCTGAAAAAAAGTATGCACATGTTACTTAGACGCACATTGCATCGGTGAAATGAATAATAAAATGGACGACATCGAACAATTTGTGGACAAAATTTGACACTAAAAAAGACAATGCAAAGAAAAATTATCAAATTATTTTTCAAAAACTCAATATAAATATTTTTTTTCAAAGTACTTGAAAATTTTGTAGTAAAATTTCATTAAGTTCTTGCGAATGTTTTTGTTTCATTGATTTTATTAAATAAATGCACATATGCATATCTATGTAAATAAAATGTGCTCTAATAAACTTGATTTTGTTATAAATATATATATATATATATACAGTCGAACCTCTATATTGCGCATTTTTCTATATAGCGAATTTTTTCCTGGAACCTTGAGCATTTCACGATTTTCTTCGTAAAATAACCTCTGCATAGCGAAGTGCATTTTCTATATAACGAACTTTTTCTTTAGTGATTCATTTTTGGTTTCCCTTTTTTTAAAAGTATTTCTGAAAAAATTTCAAGTTATTCTCTCTTTAACACATTTTATGGTGGTCATAAATCTTGAACTGGTTTTATAAAATCCTAACTCGCCGAGAGCAATACAGTTCTGGACGTTTCATCCAAGAAGTGCAACCTATAACCCCTATTGCCCAGTTCACTAGACACATCTTCGATATCCTCTTTCACCCTCAGTGGAGTTGTCCCGTGCTCTCGTGTTCTAATTATAGAATAATGTATGTTTAATATTACTTGTTTGCTTTAAATCAGGGGTGTCCAACACGTGGCCCGCCGACTCTTTTTAAAAAATTTTTAAGTATCAGATTTTTAAAGTTTTTTTCATTTTGAAATTTATTTGAGGAGAAATTTATATATATATATATATACAATGTATTTGCCTGTTACCTGTTCTTGTTTTAAAATAAATCCTTTTTGATAATAGAAATGTCCTTTAGATTAAAATAGATTTATATTTTATCAAACAGTTACATTTTATTTTACTATAGTAAATTACTTTTTAATAAATTTCGAATTGCACTATGCATATCCTTTACTATGGATGATACATGATTCTCTGTGTGTGCGACTTTCGTTTCTCCTCCTTTTCTGTTTGGAGTGCCCAAAAGCAAAAGGCAGTCAGAGATGTTTTTTAAAGCCTTAAAAAATATTCAGGACGGTTAAGATTAAGGACAATGTATACTTAATCATTTGCGAATGACAGCACAACCAAATTTTAACAATGAGTAACGAAAGACCCAATTCAAAAGGAACACCGTAATTTTCAAGAAAATGGCAACTGTAATATTTTAAACATTTGATTTCATTGCATTATTATATTATATAAATATTATTATATGCACGAAAATAAACAAATCTTCGATTGTTTTTAGTTTTTAAAAAAAGTGGAAAATGTAACATAATTTTGTGTGAAACTTGTTTTAAATATTGTAACAAATATTGATTGGAGCTCATTACAGAGATTTGGTTGCGATGACTCACCCTACAACCTGTTACATTCGTGCGCAGGCGCAAGCACAAAATGGCTCTTTGGTATCTTGTTTCACTTCGCTCTTCTGTCTCAAAAATTTGCCGACCCCTGCACTAGTGAGATTTTAATACAAACGAAAAAACTAAACTTCAAATGTAATAATTCAATACTTCAAAAAAGAAGTAAAAAGTAACATATAATATTTATAATTGGGTAACTACTCTTAAAACTTTATGTGGAAACAATATTCCTAGGTATTTTTTCACCTCTTTTAAATTAAGAAGCACTTCAAGCGTGGGAGTTGTTGCTATGACGACTTGAGGGGGAAATTCCGAGAATGGATCGATATTTGCTCTCCGGTCATCCACGTGCCGGCTCCAGGAACTGGAGATTATAAGAAAGGATTTAGGGGAAATTTTCCACGAGGTAACTAGAATAGGAAACGCAGTTAGCAACAGGTCTGAATATATAACAGATTCAAATTTATACAATATAATGTTCCTTAAAATGTCTTTAAAAGCATTAAAACTGACCGAAAATGCTGTAAAATTTAAAAATATCACAAAAAGTTTAAAAAATTGATGAATTAACAGTAGCATTTCCAGACTAAATGATCGATTTTCTTCGTCGCATGGCAACCGGTCGAAGTATTCTAGGAATCATTTTTAAAAAAGAGCAAAATGAATTAGAAACTTGAATAAGATTTGATTTTAATGAACAAACAACTTAAAAATTTTCTTGAAAATTCAAAAAAATTATTTTTTAATGTCATAAATTTTAGAAAAAAAAATTATTTATAAAGTTGGCTCAAAACGGCAAAAAAAAAATATTAAAAAAGAGATTCTGAATTTTTTTGGTTTTCAAACCATGAAAAGAACTGTATGAAAGTTAGTAATATCTGCTATATATTACTTAAGAGAAACGATAAATATCTGCAAAATTTTAATTTTAGGGTAGTTAATAATATAAATTAGCTCTATATTATTGAAAATTACTTAAGGTATCCGACTACGTTCGGAACCGTGACTTTAAAAAAGCGCATAAATGGATAATTTTCAGGATATTTAGTGTTTCTTGAATTATAATACATGTATAAAATTGTTTTAAGGATATTTTGACAAAAAAAAAAATTATTTAAATACAATATTTTGGCAAAAAATTAACTTAGAATAACCTTTTTTCCAAATGTTCTCCTTTTGTGAAAAATGCTTCTATTGTATTAATATTTTGCCTGTATTCAGCTCAGACCTCTGTACAGAGGCTCAACTAGAATTTTTGAAGCGCATAACTCGGAAGTCGGTTTATCCATGTTTTACGAAAACAGAAGGGAGAAATTTTAAGAAAATACGCCGATAACTATTTCAAATGGTTGTAACTCTGAAAATAATGTGAATTTTTCAAAAATCATACTTGAGCCTCTGTACTGAGCTATATACAGGCAAAATATTAATACAATAGAAGCATTTTTACAAAAGGAGAAATTTTGGAAAAAAGGTTATTCTAGTAATTTTTGCCAAAATAGTGTATTTAAATAATTTTTTTTTGTCATAATGACCTTAAAACAATTTTATTCATGTATTCTAATCTAAGTGACTCTAAATATCATAAAAATTAACCATTTATGCGCTTTTTTTAAAATCATGGTTCCGAACGTAGTCGGATACCTTAAGTTTTTCATATTTTTTATTTATTTGTTTTACACGGCCTGGCTTCAAAATATTTTAAACATCTTGAAATTTGAGAATATGTTTTGTTTATCTCAAAACTTACAATTTAAATAGACGATGGTCACTACTTTTTAAGGCATTACGAGTATACTCGTCATGACACAAAATCCTGCGACTCCTCCCTCACGAGTATACTCGTCAATCACAATTAACTTGCTAAAGATCAATTCGTGGTGTTGTATTTTTTAACTTACGCAATATAATTTTATTAATTTTTTAACTGTGTGCTGTGAACGATTTTTTTTATGAAAGTCGAACTTCACGACACCTCTTAGGCAACTGGTGATGAACCACGTAATTTTGAACTGGTGATGAGAATGACACCTGACTTGATATCCCACTCTTCAAATTTCCACACCCCGCCAATATGATGACTTTCAGCTTCAACAGATTTAGCGCACATCCCCATACATGGCGGGTCTTGAGGGACCAGGATTTGACAGAAACAACGAAGTCCTACTGTGCCCATCCCAGCATACGTAGCCATTGAGCGCTGAGGTGCATGAGCAGATGTCCCGATCAGGTGATCAGTCTGAAGTGGGACCCCCAGTATTAAAGTCCCCATGTAAGCTTCGTACTCATTTATCGACCCATTGCAGTAGGGATGAAAGGTTGAGTCCACCTTGCTCAGCCCGGGAATAGAACCCGGACCTATGGTGTGGAAGCGCGATACGGTACTACTCGACCACTAGGCCTTATTGGGACATAAGCACATGTAATAATAATTTGAAAATAATTAATAGAAAAGCCCTCTTAAATTACCTCTGCTCAACCAATCCTCGGTTTAATTAACAGTTCAGCTAAAAAAAGGGGAATTCATATAACATATGTGGCATTTCATTTTCAATATTTTTTCAAAAAAAAAGAAGTTTAGTAAAACGTTAAAAGCATTTAAAATCTCTTTCAGAAGTTGTTTTTATACTTTGCAAGTAATTTTTTGAGTAAATAAATGTAAAATGAAACCAAAATAAGGAGCGATTGGCAATAATAATAATAATAATAAATGAGGTAGAAGGGTGGTCCCCAACCCTCGGGGGTTGGTCAAATTACTCCGGGCCGCCCAAGGAGTAATAAATTATTTCTATTTTATTTACTGTGGTGTATTTGTGTCCGGTTTGTGTAACTTTCCATATAAATCATTTTATATTCCATGTGTGTTAAATCACTCTATATTCATTTTTTAGTGTAACTGTATTCTGTTCTTTTTTTATATTTCACTTTTTAGACACTTTTTTTGATATTTCAGTTTCGGGGCTACTGTTTTTACTGATAAGCAACTTCATGATTTTGGATAAACTTTTTTAAAAAAAAATAACTCAAAATTAGATTTTTTTTTTCAAATGTTCAACTAATAGAATGATTTAAGGGTGCAATAAATGTCGAAGTTTAGATTTGCCAAATGTACTAAAGATCTCTCCATCCGAGAACCACTATTTCTTAACAATTTCTTTTGTCATATTTTACCATTTGTTGGGTCTTTCTGCTCAGACGCTTTGAGCAGAAAACTGAAAGCCAAATATAACTATGCAGGCCCAGATAGCAAGGATCAACAAGTACTGCGCATGGGTATTCGTTTATCGATTTTCTGCTCGGCACGTGTCGACCCAGTGTTTCTACATCTTTCTGAAAGGTATTTGATAAGAAAATTCTAGACACAAGTTAAATAAAAATTAGAATACGCAATTACAAGTTCTCGGATTTTGCGAACCTTTGATTTTTAAATTTGTTAGAAAATATATATTGTGTGGATTCTACATAATTGTTTTAATTCGCATACGTTTTTATAATTACTCCATATCTTGAGCTCAGGTCATTATTCAGTTGCCTTCTGATAATTTGGAGAAGATAGGAGGAGAGGGGTTAGATTTTAAGTATTATTTTGTGTGTGTCCTTTTCGCGGATTGTTGAGTCCTTTCTTTTTTAATTATTTTAGAATCATAAGAATTTCTTAAGACTTGTTCTCTGTGTGAGATAAAAACTCAATTTCCGTTTTTTTTTGAATGTTTATTATAAATAATCCCCGGAATTACATTTTGTGTTCATTCGTTTTCAATTCAATAGAACATTTTAATTATTTATTCAAAAAACTCCTTTGAAAATTACCAATTTTAGCCATATTTAATAAAATTTCCAGATCATTAATTGAACTCCTGATTAATACTTCATACAGTTAAATAATTACTTTATATTTTTAAGTTTTGAGCCTAAATATTTTTAAATACATTCACTGTCAACTTTCACTTGATATTTTAGTTTTTTCTCTTTTTGTGACATAGTACAGATATAGACAGATGTAGTACAAATATTTTATGAATATTTTTTTCCTTATACTACATATTTTAAGCTCCTGTATGCTAAAACTCATTATAAAATTCTTATTTGAATAATTGTGTCACTTTTATTCATATTCAAATTAGTAAATCTAAAGAAAAGCTTTCATAGATACAAAAGATTAAATCTATTCAATACAGAAGTTAATGAAAAAATAAAAGTGGCAATTATAGCCCAGTGGTCATGGTCACGATCTCGTGGCCAGTGAGAAGTGCCTCCCCCGATGCCTCCAAAGACTCACCATGTAGAGGAACTGATACACTTTAAATCTATCAAGGCTCAAAGCCCTCCATTGGCGTAGGGTGGAAGATAGGAGAATGGGATACCAGTTTAGTGCCGTCCTCGTCACTTGACCGAGACTCCAAATTACAAGGTCCGTCAAACTTGTAATTTAACATGGGCTCCTATGTGTTCGTAAGCGTCACTCTTTCAATCGAAATGGACTTTAGAAAATTATTAATTAGAAGAATAAAACCAAAATTTTCATGTAGTTGCTAAACACACAGGAAAATGGAACAATTTTAAAAAATAATCGTTTCATGTTTAAGCAAACGAAAGATAAAGGGGGAAATTTTTATTACAGCAAATCTGATAAAAGTAAGGAAATCGTTAATAAATGTTTTTAAATATTTGGTTTGGCGTTTGCCAAAACATAGAAGCCAGATTTGGAGCACAAAAAGAGAAAACCGCATCTTTTCCGATAAGAGAGAGGAAAAGCAATCACATGCGTGTTTCCTAGAGGAAGACAAAACAATTTTTTTTTCAGCTGCTTTCCCACTCCAGTCCTGTCCACCTCCCAGTGTGTTATATTTAAGTCGGAGGTTTTTCTCTAGTTTCTGTCCGGTAGATTTTTCTGCTTTGAATCTTGGAAAGCATATAACAGCTCTTTGATTGTCCGAGTCATTTTTCAAAATTTGAAATTTTTCGCTAGCCGCAATTAAATACGTATTTACAAGATATGCAAAAAAGGTATTAAAAATTTTTTTAACGGAAATTATATTTATTGAAAACATATAAATAAAAGTACAAAATATGTGCATTGAATTTAAAATTAAAATTAAACACATTTATTTTATTTCTCTCGATAATTCTTTAAAATTTGGTGAATAATTGGTGACAGCACTTCTCAGTAATTCTTTGCGATAATGGCTAACATACTGATCAGTGTTTGGATTTCACGAATTTTAAAGTGGAATAAAGTGATTCACTTAAGTACGTTGTTCCGAATATTGAAATAATTCGACACAAGCAGCCTTTTTTAATTCAAGATACTTCGATTCTGGTACAAATTTCCGAAATTCAGTAAACGGCGTCGACTTATATTTTCATTGTAGAGCTTGATCTTGCATCTCTTTGTTAGTCATTTAAAAGACATTTTGAAACACATACGGAACGATAATAATTTTTTAAAATATAACACAAAAATGGAAAGGGAACTGGGGACCATTTATCGAGAGTCACAAATAATCCTTCAAAGAGCCGTACGTGGCTCGCGAGCCTCAGGTTGGCCCCCCTGGCGTATAAAATATATTTGTTGACACCTCTCGAAAATTCGATTTTTTAAATCTCGCCATTTAGAGCCACCTTCATGTCTCTGTCATTCTTTTATATATGTATGTATCAATGTGCCACATGCAGTAGCGCACACAGGAATTTTTCATGGGGGCTGCAGTCTTCTTAGAAGGACCGTCGGCTTCGAAGCCGTACGAGAAAGAGCGATTGTGTAGGTCTGTGATGCCCTGAGATGTCCTGGGCCGCACGTGCGCTACAGTAGAGCGGATTACGTGCGAAGGTTTCCTTGACCTGTTGGCCTCGGTAACCATAGCAGTCCCTCTCAGTGCTGGGGACAGGGGATTGTAATTGTTCCCCTCCAACGAGGAATTCCCAGTAGGCACGGGTCACTAACTCGTGCCGACTAAGTCACTGCCCTTTGTACACAGCCCGTCGCTGTCTCCGATTGAACGGTGGAGTGAGGTCTTCGGACCGGCTCGTCGTTCGGCCAGGGTCGAAAGTCCACCATTCTTGTATCATGCTCCTTTTGATTTTGTCGATTTTCGGGAACAAAAACCAGTAAAAAACTAATTATCGAATAAATAATTAGTATTAATTAATAAAATTAATCATTAATAACAAATACTTTATTAAATTTTATGTACTATGTACTTAGAATTGTAATCAATCGGGAAAAAAATCAAGGGTTTGGGGAGGGGGGCAAACCCCTTGGACCTCCCCACTTTTGTGCGCCACAGGCCACATGTTGCATAAAATTTATTGCAAGCCGGCGCGTACAGCAACCTGAGCTGTTATTTTTTTTCAATTTCTTCAAAAACACATACATTTTTATTAGAATGTAAATGAATATACATATTTCATATAATCACTAATAAATGATCAATGTTGACACGAACATTGTAAAACAGATTTTATTGCTTTAATTTCCCTTTTTAATTTCATAATTATAAAATGTCTTATGAATTTCAGATAATTAGATCCATTGACTCATTTATATATATTTTTTGAGGAATAAAAAATTTATCTTTAATTATATATATATTCAGTAATTTAAGAATAAAAAAAGAGTAGAAAAAAACTTTTACAGCCAAAAATCGACCAAAAACTGTTACAAGATAAAATAAAGAATCGAGTGAATTATTCGTTATTTCATGAAATTAATTCATACAGATGAATCAACTCAAATATGGAAAATAGAGAGAAAAAGTTTTGAAAAAAAAAATGTATTCGATCAATTTTTGAATTATCAACAAGGTACTGAAAAGTTGATAAACTGCAAAGAAGGTGGTTTTCAGTTGCATTTGAAATTGTATCCCGTTCTTCCATTTCCTTAAAATTTTTTCCTGAGGAAAATAAAGATGGAAGTAAAAAAGCTATATCTTAAATAAATTAGAAAAAAACATGATTATAAAAGGGAAAAAATGTATTCATAGCTAATATTTTCTAAATGAAAAGAATAAAATATAAAGAATAGTTTTATTTATCGTTTGCTTTAGTTACAACTAACAAATGTTTCGCTCTAACCTCTTATAAGTGCGCGTGCCATCAGTTATTGTTCTAAACAGTAAGAAAATCAAAAACATTGAGTTAGATATTTTTTCTCAAAAAGATATCCCCAACGATGTATTTTCTAATAAAGAATTGCCAAAAGAGAGAGAGAGGTGGTTTTCTAAAAGAGAGAGAGAGAAAATTGTAATATATACTACCTAGATACATATAAAATGTCAGATTTTTGTTATATGTGAATCACTGGTGTTTCTCCAGTTCTGAGTGGGCCCTGTATCAAAATTTCTTGGGGGAGGGCTCTTTTTTGAAAAGGGAATAAAAAACACTTATTTGAAAGTGTTTTTCATTTTGTTTCACATTTTGGGGCCCCAATAGCTTGGGGGCCCCGTATCATTGATACGGCGGTAGCTACACCCCTGATGTGAACATTTGTCACCCTGCTTTCATAATGCTTTTGTTTTTGGCATAATTTTGTTTGTAGTTGTATTGTTTATTGTCGGACACATTGCAACAAAGAATATTTTCTCAAAAGTGTTTCAGTTTGTTATTTGTTTTGAGTTCCGTAAAGATATGAGAGCTCAACCAATATCCGCGTAATTTCTTATACGAATATAAACTTAGTAATAATGCCGCAAAACCTGCACGCAATGTAAACGTGGCATTGAGGGGATGTGTCAACGATCCAAAAATGCAGCTTTGGTTTTAAAAATTTCAATCTATGGATTTTTTCCTTCAAAATGAACCGCGTGGAAGACCTAAAACATCGGTAAAAAAAGATGCTCAGAAAGCATTGGTGGAAACAGATTCAACTGCATCTATAACACCGCCAGTACATTGACGAAACGCATGAAAAATTGAAAAAATGATCAACCCATCACTTGTTAATCGGCATGTCTCAATACATCTCCATGACAACGCTCGGCGCATGATCGATTTGCTTCCCACTGACTGAAAGGTATAAGGTAATCCTAATGTTGTCGTCGGTCATAAGATCACAATTTTTTTCCATATTACTATGCAAATATTTGCTTAAAAATTCAAAGCATTTATTTGTTTATTTATTTTTTTTTCCATTTAGAATGTTTATTTGCGAAATTTTTTCTTAAGAACATCTACGTGGATTGATAATTTATTAATATCTCATTTAGAAGTAATATAAGGGCTACTGGCGTAATGACCTTGTAATCCTGAATGAAGGTCAAATAATGACCGAAGGACTGTGAAAACAAAAAGACGAAGGGGATTTTTTCGGAGTGATATGTATGACCATACAAATGTTGGATATTAAAAGTTTGTAAACTTATATACATATATTAAATGTAATTTTGTTCTTGATTAAAGTATTTTGGATGCGCTTCTATACAGATATTTATTTAAAGCTTCAGAGTGCTAAGCGACTTATAAAACAATCTGGGGAAAAAATCAGAATTTTGTATTGTCATAAAGAGAAATGTGTTCAATATTTTCTATTCTTTTTAGTTTTTATATTCTCGATTATATTTTTCTAAATTTTCGAAACAAATTGTAAAAAAAAATGTTAATGATTTCTTCAATTTAATTATATTCATTTATTACGGGGATGTTATAAATAAAATTAATTCTCCCAGTTTAGAACTATTAGATTACAGATTTGAAACATGACATGCATGATTCTTTAGTTGAGTAGAGATCCGTAAGGAACAGGTTTTGCGGATATCAACTCAAGGGGGTGCGGATGGGGGTTATGGATTAAAAAAATCCCGTTTTTGAATTATTAGACTTACAGACTCAAAATTTGACTAGCACGTTTCTTGTGTTGAATAGAGACTTAACAAGAGACTTAAGATCAACTTAAATTTTGTAGAAATCGACTTCAAGGAGGAGGGTTAAGAGGAGAGCGTGAAAGATAAATTTTCTTCTATTTTAGAAATTTAAGTCCAATCTTTTTAAATCTCGATGCGCGAGTGTTATATTTTTTAATGTAATCAAAGGCTTGGTACTAGGCCTTAGGTAACACACAATTATATAAAAACAATGTATAGTTGTTGTTATTAATGCCACCTGATCGGAAAAGGCCAGATCGAGGCCCACGAAATTCATCATGGTAAAGGGCTAAGTGACGCCTGTCGTTAGCCGTATATAGCAACATACAGGTGACTGTACGATTTGGCTCGATTCCACCCCAATTTAGAGGGAGAACTCTCTGAGGGTGGTCAGAGGCCTCCCACTTCTCTTCCCCTTCCACCAACCACACGAGAGGACTTGCGGCTCGACGGCTATTTAGAGTACCCCCCCATGCCGCGCAGGCACTATATATTTACAAACATCCATGTCTTCTTCGGGATTCGAACCCAGTCCCTACGACACACCAGTCAGCGTCGCTAACCACTATACCGGAAGGGCGACTCTCAATGTATAGTTATATAACATTATGAGAGAGAAATACTCAGGGAAGTGGATGTATAATGAATTGCAAAATATAATCAATTATTTTTTTCTCAAGTGAAATCTGTTTCAAAACTCCGCTAGTCAACTTTGCACCGGTCTCTGATTTTGTGTGTGTTCAGTTTGACCCTGTTTATTGATTTGATAAACATTTAATTAATTACGCAGTTATTTAAATAAATATTTCCTCGACTGTTTACTAA
This sequence comes from Trichonephila inaurata madagascariensis, assembly GCA_019973955.1. NCBI lineage: Eukaryota > Metazoa > Arthropoda > Arachnida > Araneae > Nephilidae > Trichonephila > Trichonephila inaurata. Next base: position 2,983 of record BMAV01024946.1, on the reverse strand, counting down.
CAGGATTATTATTTAAAATCAATAATTTATTAATCTGCCTTTACCCAGCAGATGGCGTTGATTGCAACTTGGATGAGTTCAAAAGCTACAAAGTTTGGGAGTGTAATCATTTGTTTCTATGTGGATGTGGTTTAGAAAAGATTTACTGCAAAGTAGTGGGATTTTATAGAGCGCATACTCTTAGTGTAACTTAACCTTAAGATTACATTCATTACTATTTATTTTTTGCACAAAAAAAGAAATTGTATAAATAGAATAGAATTTTAAATCTTTAACCTTAAAATAAGCAATAAGAAAAAATTAAGGAAATGTAAGAAAATTTATTCCAAGTAACAATAAATTATGTGACTATAAAATGCAATTAAACACATGGCACACAGTTCTTACACTTGGATCTATAAATGTTTAAATATCTTAAAATCAAATTTTATTTTATTGGGACTTAAAAGTATTTATCAGGATGATAAACTTGCAACGGGGCTTCTGAGATTAAACATTGCTACGAGTATATATAAAACATTCTTTAAAAGTATTACAAAACAGAATCTCGAACAAATCTCGAACTACGCGCTTGGGGTATAATTTAACTTAAGTGTGCCGACTTAAAAAAAAATACTTTTTCTCGGAATCGCTGAAGACATGGTTGAGAGGACATGCATCCACAAACAAAGCGAAGGGGGATGAACGATTGCTTGGAACGAATTAAGGTCAAACGACGATCTTGGATGTCGGGGAATGGAGCAAATCGGTTATAATTTGGTTGTTGTAAGGAATCAAGAATTCAATTTCTTCTTATGAGTGAGTGAGAGTTTTTTTAAGGTATCCGACGTTCGGAACCGTGATTTTGCAAAAGCGTATAAATGGACAATATTTATGATATTTAGTGTCACTTAGATTAGAAAATGTTTATAAAATTCTTTTAAGAATATTATTACAATAAAAAATTATTTAAGTACAATATTTTGACAAAAAATGAACATAGAATGAACCATTTTCAAAATATTCTCCTTTTGTGAAAAATGCTTCTATTATATAATAATATTTTGCCCGTATATAGCTCAGACCTCTGTACAGAGGCTCAACTAGAATGTTTGAAATATATAACTTAGAAGTGGGTTTATCCATGTTTTACAACAACAGAGGGGAGAAATTTTAAGAAAAAAACATCGATAATTATTTTAATTGGTTGTAACTCTGAGAATAATGTGAATTTTTCAAAAACCCTAGTTCTGACTCTCTGGAGAAGTCTTTACTTTATATAAGCACACACACACACAAAATATTATTTTAGAGGCATTTTTTATAAAAGGAGAACATTTTGAAAAAGTTATTATAAGTTAATTTTTTGCGAAAATATTGTATTTAAATAAATTTTTTTTTTGTCAAAATGTCCTTAAAACAATTTTATACATGTATTATAATCTAAGTGACACTAAATATCATGAAAATTATCCATTTATGCGCTTTTTTAAAATCACGGTTCCGAACGTAGTCGGATGCCTTAACATCGGACTATAAAGCAACACGAGAGCTGTTGGCGACGGACCTAGTAATTTTGAACCTCGGTTAAGTGACGAGGACGACACCTGAGCTGGCACCTCCATCTCCCAACTACCACACCACACCAAAGGAAGGACATTTAGATTCGACAGATTTACGTAGCATCTACTCCCTCTAGACAGCGGGTCTTCATTGGCATCAGGACTCGAGCCCCCGACACTCCGATCCGGAGTTCGTGACCATAATCACTAGGCAACAGCGGCCTATCACCCTTCCTATGTAGAAAATATAGCTAGCTCATCCCTATTCCAAAGAGAAACAATGGTATTTTATCTGCTTTTTGGTCAACTCACCGCTTCGATTCCCCTGTTCGAGGTCCCCTGTGGAAGTTTTTTATTTCACTCCTTTGTAAGACATTTAAGAAGACACGGTACCCAGTAGATAATTATTTTTATTTTTACACTTATATGAAAATGTTTATATGTATCCTATTTGAACACTGGCGTAGCTTTTTCTGAGGGGCCTTGTATCAAAATTCCTTCGGGCCCCTTTTTCAGACATGAAAACCCTGTTAGTGGAAATGTGGTTACACATGTTGAGGGCCCTGAATCATTGATACGGCGGTATATAGATAGAAAACATTTTTTATTTTTGATGATTTTTTTCAGAAATATTTTGTTTAAATATTTATTTAAGGAATAAAGATAATCTTTTTATATCCTGATTTCTAATTACTATAAATTTTAGAAATTTTGAAAACTATGATTATTTTTCTCCGACTTAAAATTTAGAAATTCTTTTGCTGGTATTTGTTGAATTTCTGTTCACTTTATTAAATCCTGAAAAATGTTTCCAAAGCAACATTAATTCTATAGTAGTATTGTTTGTCACTGCGGCACGTAAAATCCTCCTGTTGGCGAGGTGTGGAAGCTCGGGAAATTCGGTGTTAGATCAAGTACCATCCTCGTCTTCTGATCGAGGTCCAAAATTACGAGATCCTTCACGAAAAGTGGGCCAGATCCAAAATAGGAGTCAAATATAGGTTCGCTTTTCTTATAAAATTTAAGTCTTCAAATTAAAAACCCTACAATACTGTCTTTCAGGCAGAGATATCCTCTAATGGATTCTCTCCATCCTATATGAGCTGCAGCCAACAACGTTAAAATTTTAATATTTACTCTAATTATCATCAATTTTATTTCTTAAAACTCCTAATATTATATCTATGTTTCTTAATTCTATACAGAAGGAACTTTCGATTTATTGTGAGTTTTATATTTTCTGCGTTAAGGCTCGTAATAATTTTTTTTTAATGATATTGCAGTCTATTATGCCGAGAGATCACTACTATTAATGGGGTAGTGGGGGATGTTCCGATCCTTCGCTCCTACGACATTAAAATCCTTAAAAATAAAATGATGATTAGTGGTTAATTCTAATGTTGGCTTACGGGGGAAATCTTTTTAAATCGTGTTCTTTTGTA
>BMAV01024945.1:212503-232071 GCA_019973955.1 Trichonephila inaurata madagascariensis | reverse complement strand
TGGGTACTTGGTTACCCCCTCGGGTGCCCTTCTCCTCGATTATCAGCGTGGGGGCCGGGGGGTGTAGGAATAACGAAAGAACAAAGTTATGATCTTAATTTGACTCTATTAAGATTTTAAAAAATTTAAACATCTAACAGATTAAAAATAATATTATATGGAAGAATCTACGGTGGTTAAACCCCAAAATTATATATATATATTACCGAAAAAAGTATCAGACCACTATAAAAACTAACTCCCTAAACTCAATTTAAATATCACAGACCCTAATATTAAATAGTCAACCCTACCTTAATTTCGATCGCCCGACCCAATCTTAATGAAAGTTGCCTCTTTCCTGGAGTGCAATGGTAATATTGACCAAATTGGCCAATGTCGGAATAACTTCCGTTAGCTGTCACTTAATCTTTCTCAAACCTCTTCACGCTTGAACCCTGATTATCAAACTTTCCCCCAAATTCCACCCCTTTTTATTCTAACTTCTGATATTTAAAGCTTCCTAATTTGCATTTTTCCCTTTCCCGCTTCACTTCTTGGGTTTAGTTGGAAAAGAGTTGCCATTCATTCTGGCCCCAAAGAACCCAAAGGACGTGTTAATGAAAAGACGCGTGAGCCCGTCACAACAGTTTTCCTTAGAAATAGGAGGCAAAATAAATACGATTGATAAATATCTTTTCAGTGATAATTTGAAAGTAAAAACACTTATTTACAGAAACACAATCGGCATTTTTTTTTTTCTTCAAACTCGTACGTAGAAAATTTAAAAAAAAAACGTTATATGAAAAAAAATCCCCAAATTGCACTTTTTTTTTTACATTCCTTTTGTTACAAGTGAAATAAAAATGATGTAAGTCCCATATACCTTAATCTTAACCCCCATATACCACTGCAGTTGCACCCACCATACAAAAGTGAAAAGCATTTTTTGTTGCGAACGAAGCAAGATTGATTATGATTTTAAATTGATATCACGTATCAATGAAAGAGGAACGCAATGTGAAGCATTAAAAGAAAGGAGAATGGCTACAGTATTGCAAAGGAGTTTAATCATAATCTGAAAGGGGGACTAGCCCAAAACCCCATTCGGGTTTATATAGAACTTTGTAGATTTAAAAGGGCCCAAATAAAATTTCGGGGGTCTGTCATATTATTGTCTGGTGATTTCCGACGAACATTGCAAGTCATTACTCACTCTACTATTGCTCACGAGCTTAACGCAATTTTAAAGCAATCTTTTATGGCGAAACGTTGAAACACTTCGAATGACCATAAACAAGCGAGTTCAATTGCCAGATGGTCAATCGGTGCAGATATTTTCTAACCAACCACTAGATATTGGAAACAGTGAAGTAGAACAGCATCAAAATACACAGTGTATCAAATTGCCAGAAAATTTTTGTATTGTTGTTCAGACAAAAAAAAAAAAAGAACTGATTTAGAGTATCTTTCCGGATACTGTAAAATTAATCTAGGTAATGACTGGCTCTGTATTCCTGTAATTTTAAGCAGAAAAAAAAATGTTGATGTTGACGAAATAAACTTCCAGATACAGAGGTGTTGCCAAGTGATCTAATGCCTTTTAAATCAATCGACACATTGTTGATGAAAACGAAACTGTAAAGTTTTTGAATTCACTAGATATATTAGGGATGGCACATCACAATCTTAGGTTGAAGGTTGGTTATTCTGCTGCGTAAGTTAAATCCTCCTAGATTATCCAACGGTACATGTTTGATCATCAAAAGAATTACCGGGAATCTTTCTGAAGCAACAATTTTGATTGTTAAGTTTAAAAGTTTATCGTGTTGCCGCGTATTCCACCGATACCGCCAGAATCTCCTATACCATTCAAACATTCAAAGCCAAACAATGTCCATTTGGAGCTTAAACTTAGGAAAACCATGCTTATCGCATTTTAACTACATACATGTTGCATAAAAGTGTAAGGAAGCCACCGAATCTATTTGCGTAAGCAAAAGCAAAAGATAAGTTCCAAAAAATATTTTGAACCAATTAGCGATTAATTATATTAAAATTATTTATTTGTTATAATTTATAATGATGAAAATAATATTAAAAATTGTGCTAAAAATATCAACATTATTCACCTCATTTATAAAATTAAATCTTCATATGCTGTTGCTTAGCAACTTCGTAAGAAATTCATGCATTATACTATTTTCAAATAGGAGATGAATAAAATGTAAAATTAAAAACATTACGTTGTTTTATATATATTCTTAATTTCAACTCTCCAAAATTGTAAGCGAAGATTAATTTGATTGCATTGAATAACTTAGAATAATATTAAATCAACGTATTAAAATAAAGCCACAGCAACTCGTGGCCGAGTCAGCTATTTATTTATTAAAAATTTCTCATCTCTTTTGGCTTATAATTTATGTATACCTAAAGTAACTGCTGAATTTGATTCAAAAGTGTTTTAGTTATCCAATCCTTCCTCGAAATGGATATAACTCTTTCCAATACAATATTTATTAATTTATTCGGATCTTACTCAAACACTTATTAAAATAATTTTCTTGATCCATTAGCAAATCTCATAGCAACATAGTTGTTTTGCACTATTCCGATTTGTTTTAGGATCCATTTTCTTCCTCTTCTTGTGTCGCCAGCCTCTTAAAATTTTCCAGTTATTTTTATTGGTTTTTCTCCCTATTACACAGTTCACCTATTAGCCGGTAGAGCAATCGCCTTCCTCGCTGTTCTTGTTTCGTAACAGCACAAGATCCTAGAAATCTGATGGAGACAAAAGTGTTGGTTGACACATAATTTGAACTGCATGTAAAAATGAGTCCGTTCTGAAAAAATATTATGAATGGGTTAGAAGTATATATTTACCTGAATGCAATATGTGCTATGCAATAAATAATAGCTTTTGATTTAAGAGGCTTCTATTGTTTTGTAAATAATTCCGGTGTGTTTCTTGGTAAAATGTAAGTGCGTCGAGATGGGAAGACTATGCTTAAACCCCAAGAAAAACCAGAGCAAATCTACATCATATATTTCAAGTTTTAATGAAGTACATGGATGTCATTTTCCTGAGGTCGGTGGCCTTGTGATCCAAAAATGGTCCAGAAGAGCAAACTTTTCACCTGATACAATGCATAACCTGTAACATAAAATAAGAATTTCCGCATGTGAAATTAATAAATCTCCTGGGATCCGATGTGTTAGGAAAAGAGTGAAACTAGGCATCGTGAATGTCATTTGACAATAATTCAAATTACCTAAACCATTACCAATGGTTAATAACTTTCATTTTTAACCCATGAAATACATTAGTGTCAGCCTAGTCAGCAATGAAGATGTAATAACAGTAGCCCATTTAAAAACAATTTATTGATTAAAATTTGATATTTATAAACTGCAATGTAGCATATATTAGTTCGTTCAAATTTAACCAGTTTTCTAGTCAGTACTTTTAAAAGTCAAGTTTTGAAAAAGAGCGTAATGATAAATTTTTAAATAGAATCGTAAATTAAATCAGAATATTCCTCTTAAAAGTAAAATATTATTTCAAGAGCCATTATAAAAGAGTACAAAAACTACCTTTGATTTAAAAAAACTTTTGGTTGTTGTGTTTTTTTTAATTTTCCATCCAGAATGACCTCCTTTTGTTAAAAGGCAGCTATCATCTTTTTTCATTAAGTGGAATCTGGGTCGTTAGGTACCTTAACGAGCTTGCGACCTTGCACTTTTTAACGATCTGTGAAAAAGAAGTCTGCAGAAAAAATGGTTTGACCCTTTATTGGGAGGCTTTTATTACGAGCGTTAATAGCTGTTTGCCACCTTTGCCAATAAATTTAGCTTAAGCTCCATACGAATGTTTACGATGAAAAGGATTTGCTTAAATGAAAGTAAATATTCCGGCTATGAAGAAGACTTTTTAATTTATGTTGAAAAGGTTATTTTAATTTAAGTGTCTGGTTGGTTAAAAATCCTAACACACACTCCGAGTCCTCCTGGGATGTATTACGCCAAATATATTTTTTTTAAAAAAAACATTTAATAATTAAATATTTATAAAAATGAATCAACTAAAATTATCTAAATCCTACTTTGCATGAAATTATTTTCTTTGAAATTAAATGTGTGGAAAGAGTGGGCCATGTAAAAATTAAAAATCAATGGTTGGGAATTTTCGCAAGTCAACAAATGTTAAAGTGTATGGTTTATAGTGTTTAAAGAAGACAACTTTAAATATGAAACATTCAGTCAAAAATGTCTCACAGTTACTGAACAAGCACAATTACACACCAAGCAAGATTACACATGATCGATATTTTAGAGGCGAAATGTTTATAGGTCTGTCTCGCCTGACTAATTTGTAAGAGTTTTAAGATACGAGCAGCATATTTTTTCCTACATTAAATCAAAACCCATGAACAATTGTGAGAGTCCTGTTGTCTAATTTAGCTCTGATTCTTTTATCACGTGCAATAATAATTTTTTACCATCTTTTCAAACTAATTAACATGAAGTAAGGCGAATTTAAAAAGTCATTTAAATTTTAAATAATAAACAGGAAGCGAAAATTTTTTAAAGTGTAGGAAACTTTTCTAGTATTATTATTTTTATTTGTAATTATTGTAAATATGGAATATTACTAAGACAAATGCTCTTAAGCTGAAATTCTAACTATTTAAAAGGCTTATAAAAAAAATTTTTTTCTTCGATAACATTTGCACTTGAAAAATACATTCCAGAAATTTATTCCAAGTTGGACTATTATACCAAGTGGAGTGAAAAATCTGTTAGAAGTGTAAAATAATTAGGTCAAAGTGATTTTAAGACCAATATAACTAATGCTAGTGCTCCTTATAAACAACTCCTTAAGCTTAAAATAATTGATTACATTAACATTATTAAAATTAATATTTATTTAACAACATAATTATTAACATTTTGAGAGAGACATACTTTAGAGAAAGATATGCTTCAATATTTCGAACGAGGAGTTTGACAGAGTCTGAACTTGATGGTACTGGAACATTACCAGCCATAAAGTTAATAATATAAGGTACCTATTATATATATTTATTTTATTATATTGCCCATATATATTTCTCCCCTTCTACATATTTAACCATATTTCACTTTAAGTGTTTTAATCAGAAACATGAGAGATCATGTCCTTTTTATCGCCTCATCATTAGAAGAGAATTATACAGTAACATATTTCATCACGCAACTTCCTAGCATCAATGCCCTGCAACTTCTAGAGAAATTGATATTCAGCCAGGGAAGAAAATGTCATCACAACGAACTTCATCGCTTTTCAAAGCAATGACACCCAATGGTGTGATAAAAGTAAACTAAAAACCAATTATCCTTAATAACTATTATATATATATATATATATATATATATATATATATATATATATAATATATATATATATATATATATTTATATATATATATATATATATATATGTGTGTGTGTGTGTGTGTGTGTGTATGTGTTACCGGCAAAGTATAAAATGCCGGCATTGTATAGAATGCTGGACGTTTTTAGGCAAAGTATAAAATAAGAGAATTATTTCATACTTTGCCTAGGCATTCTATAGAATGACTAAAGCTGTTTAGGCAAAGTATGAAATGAGGTCATGATAAGGTTACTATATCAATGACGTACATTTCTAAAACATACAAATGTTATACTGACAAAATAATGAGAGTGGCATTAAAAAATTATTCAAAATACGTAAAGGAAAAAGAAGATTGTACCAAAAAAAATTTATATTTTTCTTTTATTAAGGAAAACAAAATTTTCAAATAAAAAATAAGAACTTAAAATTAATCTACTTATAGCAACATGGTAGGCTTGAATGACATTTTGAATTACATTTCATTTCATTTTTTACGCAAGGGCCATTCTTATTCTTTCAAATTTTTTCAAAATTCCTTTTGTCCATATTCTGGAGATGTTTGTCAAATAAGGTCTATTACGAATTTATGAAGTTCATTCAAAAATTGACAAATTTGTTGAGTAGTGCTGAGTGCCACTGATAATTGTAACGTGTGCCATAAGTTGCCTACCCCTTCTAGTAGACCATGACTCCTTCTCCTTCTCCATTTTCATGCAGCACAGGAAAAAATCAATTTTTTGCTGAAAAAGTTTAAGTAAAATTGAGTATTTTGACACTCCAAACAAACCACAATGTGCAACTGACAAATTCTGAGCCTGAGGCCCGCGCTAAAAGTCTCGTGCCTTGCCACGCAATATTCGAAAGGAATCGGAGATGTATTTCATACTTTGCCGGTTTCTCATTAGGCATTCTATAGAATTCCTAGGCAATGTGTGAAATAAGAATCATTTCATACATTGCCGGCTAGTTTTAGGCATTCTATACAATGCCGGGTTTTATACTTTGCCGGTAACATATATACGTATATATATATATATATATACATATATAGATGCGTAAAGTTTATATACATAAAATATTAAACTAAAATTTATTTAAAAAAAAATTAGATAAGAAAGAAAGCCAAAGTAATGCAAAAACAAGTTCTGAAATGTTACATTCGCTAATTTTGGATGCTGCAATGTTTATGGTAATTCACTATTTTTTTTTCTATGTAAAATGTAAAAATATATTTTTTTTGTCATCTTTTCTCTGCTCATTACACTCAATTGCCGTTTATTGCATTATTCGTTAAGAAATTTTATCTCTTTCAAAGGATCAGCAAGTTCTTTTAAAAATATTTTCTATGTTAAAGAGCCATTTTGGAATGTTTAATTGAAAGCCAACCCTCCTAATGCTTCTCACGGGAGCATGGATCCCTCTGAACGAAGCACAATATTCTCGCTCGCTGCATGAGATGGGGAATTTCATTAAAATTAGAATACGCTTTGGAGCGGATGAAAATTATGATCGCTGATTCGTGAAAAGGAGACAAGACCATTTTGGTTTCTACCGTTTCTGCGATCAGGCCGATGGGGATGCACAAGATTGTTATTAGGAATATGAATTCTAATACTGATAAGGAGAAATGCTTAGCGAACCAGCAATTATTTGAGCTTATTAAAGCACAATAAAACACAGAGAAATGTTTTACATTATCTGGGTAGAAAATGAATAGAGGAATTCTGTGTGCGCGTGTGTGCTTAAATTTCCATTACTCATGTTAAGGGCGATATATTTCACGTTTTTCAAAATAATTTTTCATACGAAATAATTATTAGTAAAAGTTTATTTTAATAAAACTTATTAAAAATGTTATTTTTAGTAAGTTCATTTTTGCTCCTCAGGAATAGCTATAAATTATTTTTTGAAACTCTTATTTTAAGAGTTTCTTACAAAACATTTAAAATAAATGAAATTTTTCATAAATTTAACCGTTGTATAAGAACCTTCGAACCTGCTAGTTAATAGATTTTTTACGTCTTTTATAATGTTAAAAGTATAGATTCATTTAAAATAAAAATTTTAAAGTATCATAATTTTATGGATCGGAAGCCAAGTTATACTGACTAAAGTAGCGATTAAATTGGCTAGCATTTTATTAAGAAGTTGACCATCATTTCATCCAAGTTTTTATTGCCTTTTTATGACTATTCCCTTTTCACATTTTTACATCAAATTCCAACAAGTAAAATTTTATTGGAAGTTAAATCCCTCAAATTCCTTAGAATTTTAAGTTGAAAGGAGTAACTGAAACTATAATTAAATTTATTAAGTATTGAAAACACACGAAGAGATGCCTATGCATATAACAGTTAAATATGAAATATGATATAAATTATTTCCAACATAAGAATAAATTCGTTAAAAATTTTTACCCCTTCAAAGAAATAGAGAGGAACTTATTTCCTTAGTATAAGTAGTAGGAATCTCATTAATTAACAAAATACAGAGGAGTTTATTGCATTTGAAATTTTATAGAGGATATTATTGAGTAGTTTTGCTCTTCACTTGCAAAATGTATTCATAATTACTTCATATGCATATATTTCCTACATTATACTCCTGAGAATTACAATAATATTTTACTTTCTAATAAATTACAAGTTCTCTCTTTGTGCCTAGTTTCATAAAATATTACAGAATAGCAATGCTTTTTTTTTCACAAATGTATACTCGTATCCTTCCAATAAAGCAACTCAGCTCTCATATAGAAAAAAGATAGTATGAGAATAAATTTTAAAATTTTTTTTTTCCTCTTCATAGTATAATTATTTAATTTAACAATGTTAGTTCAACGTAACGAATCAGAAATTTAAAATAAATGCAATGATAGGAAAGAGATGGGTTTATAATATATCCTTTTTCGATGAAATTGCTAAATTAGTATAAACGTCATTGTCTCGAAGGTAACAGGGTTCCTCTTCCATTGTGTTTCGTAAGAAGTTTTCCACTTCCAAGTAAACTAGTGATCTGATTATAAATTAAGTAAGAACATGGTACGATTTACACAAAACATTTAATTAAATGGTTTTCAAAATTTTTTGGTTGCCTTCTTTGTGTAAATATTGTTTAAAATAGATTTTGTTCCTAAAATTTCCTATAAAAAGCTAATCGTTTAATATTTTAAAGAAAGGTTTTAAAATTTATGAGGTGATTTTAAATGCTACTTCTCTTACAATAATTGACGTAAACACAGGAAATTTGATTTACTAATACGTCAAATTATGTATAACAAAAATTGGTATGAGTTTTGTGATAACATGCTTGCTATTTGTATAATACTTCTTTTTTTGAATGCTTATTGAAAATCTCTTAAAAATTTAAGGTAATTCGGGGGAAGATATCAATTTGATAATAGTACTATTATGGGTCGATAGATGGCAATTTTGAGTCACTTGTGTGAAGAGTCTGGTCCGACACTGAGCGTGACTTGTGAATTTATCTGAATTAATTGTCTTTAATCGGCCTTATTTTCCGGTCTGGAACATTTAAAGTCGTTAGTACAACTTTTATAATATTCCGTTTCTCATATTTAAAGTCCATAAACTTACTTGTTGTTTTAAAAAAGATATTAACAATGTAAGTGAGTTACGTATAATGTTACACATACGATGCATGTAGATGCGGCCATAACACTGTAGCACAGCTTTTCTCAAACTGTGGGGCGCGCCCCCCTTGGGAGGCGTGTCATCTCTACAAGGGGGGCGCGAGCCTTTGAAAAGTCGAAAACAAAAGATTATTTAAAAAAATTATTAATTTACTGAAAGTAAACAAAGTACATTGTAACATAATGAAAAATAAAATACGAATTTACACACTGATATATTACACTTATAAATATTTCAGTGTGATACACAATGTATTTTATAACTAATTTAATAATACTAAGTTAAGAAAAAGTTTATTAATTACCAGTGACACCATGGGCTTGTCATATATATAATTAAAAACCAAAATTAACACCTATCTTGATAATTAGTACGGTTTATAATTAATCCCTTAACTGCGATTTAAATTGATGCAATGCGCTTTTCAATGCCATCGTTTTCCACGTAGGCGCCCATATTTGATGTATTAAGGGAGGGTGGGGGGGGGAGGAATAAAGAAGCAAATATATATAATCTGAAATAAGTAAATCCTTCGCAAACAATCTTGCATTTCAGAGCCTTCTGTATAATTTTATGGATAGCAGTGCACAGGAAAGATCATACTTCGAAAAGGCGTATATATACGGCCGGGGAAATAAACGTTTTGGCTTAGCGAGACGTTTATATACGCCGAGGGCACTAAGGAGGTAAAAGTCGTATCGTAGTTGTGGCGTCAAAGTATAGTATTATTGAATTCAATAGATTGTTATTGTATGAGGGGGGCGCGATGAAAATTATGATTGAATATTGGGTCGCGAATATTGCAACTTTGAGAAACACTGCTGTAGCAATAAGGAAATAAGCGTTTGTGACATTTTCCCTCTATACTTGGGGGAAGACGCCACATGATTCAGAAATAAATGAAATGAACTTTAAATTTTTTTTTAATTTTGTAACACTCTGTACTATTGTATAAAATAATGATTTTATTTAATAATACTTATATGCAATTAATGATAACTGGTTTATCACCATCGGTAGCCTTCACCAGCACAGAACAAGGGAGCACATCCTTATTTCTGCGGTCGGAAAACGCAAACCAACCGGGCGTAAGAAAATTAACTTCAGAAACCTTAACTGAATCAGAGTGGTAAGCAACTATGCGAGAAAAAGCGGGTTAAGTCAAAACAAATAACAAGAAACCTTTGAAGAAACAGAAGAAAGAGACTTGTCAGCTTGTCATCCTCAAGCGAAGAAATTGCTCTAGAAACTAGTGGTGACAGTTTTGATGAGGATAATAATGACGATTTTTCTGCTGTGTATAAATATAAAGGATACTTTTATGCTAAAAAAAATCTCGTGTGACTGGATTCAGTGTATCGAATGCAACAATTGATTGTACTAGTGTTTCTCAAACTTTCAATACTTGCGACCCAATATTCAATCATAATTTTCATCGCCCCCCCCTCCATACAGTAAAAATGTATTGAATTCAATTGTATTTTGATGCTAAAGATAGAATACGAGTTAAACCTCTTAAATGCCCCCGGCGTATATAAACATCTCACTCAGCTGAAGAGTTATTTCCCCCGGACTTATATATACGTCTTATCGAAGTACGGTCCTTTCTGTGCACTTCTATCCATACACTTATTCCGAAGGCTATATGGAATACAAGAAAAAAACCTTGGCAGTGTGTCCGGTGGCATTGGGAGCGAATTGCGTAACATTTAATCGGCAGTTAAGGGATTAATTATAAACCGAAGAAAAATTATCAAGGTAAGTATTTATTTCTGTATATAATTTTATAAATGACAAAAATATGGGATCACTGAGAATTATTACACTTGTTCTTAACTTAGTATTGTTAAATTAATTATCAAACACATTGTGCTCAATGCATGTTTGATGCATTGTGCTCAATGCATCAAACGCAATGCATTTATATTATATCAGTGTAAATGTGTATTTTATTTTTTATTATATCAGAATGTCTTTTGTTTACTTTCAGTAAATTAGTATTTTTTAAATAATCTTTTTGTTTTAAACTTTTCAATATGCTCGCGCCCCCCTCGTAGAGTTATCACGCCACACAGTTTGAGGAACACTGGATTGCATGAAGATAATTGCAATCATAATCATTTGCACTGACGCGACTAAGGAAATCCATTTCGGGAAGAGACATGGTATAATAGTAGTATTCGCTTAAGATGTCCAACCCTCAATATAATTCCGCCAAATGGCCAGTCAATTCGTAGAAATTAGCTTTCGAAATTCATGCTTAGCTTCTATACAATTAAATTTTAATTTCCGCCAGCGATTCAGTAGCATGGTTGGTAGAACGCCTGCTTTCTACGGTGGCGAATAGATTTCGAATCACGCGATCAACTTTTTTGTTCGATTCATTGAATTTTTTAAAAAAAAATTAATAAATTTATTTAAAAAGGATTTATTAAATATTTTAAATATTTATAAAATAATTAAATTAATAATATATAAAAAAGACATATGTTATTTTATTATTTTTATTATATAATTAAATGAAAAAAAAGTTGACTTTTTTTCAATTCATTTAATTATTTTTTAAAATTAAATAAATTTACTTATGAAAGGTTTATTAAATATTAAATGATATTTTATGTAATTATTTTGTATTTTATAAAGTAAAAAAAAATTACTGTATAATTATATAAATATTTATATTATGTTTTATAGATATATTTTTATATTAATAAATAATATTTATAATTAAATATATAATGAATATTAAATGATATTTTATATAAAAATTAGTTACAAATAGTTTTATAATGTGAAATACAATATATTATAAATAAAATATTACACATAATAGAACAAAATTTATGAAATATATTATTATTAAATTATTTTAAAATTATGTAAAATATTTAATAAGCCCTTTTTAAATAAATTTATTAAATTAAAAAAAATTGAAATAATTGAAAAAAAAGTTGATTGCGTAATTCGAACCCTATCAACCAGCATAGAAAGCATGAGTTCTACCAAGTTTGCCACTGAGTCATTGGATGTAATTAAAACTTAATTGTATAAAAGCTAAGGATGACTTTCGTAGGCTATTTTCTCCGAATTGATTGGCCATTCGGTGGAATTGCATTAAAAGTTGAACACCCTAAACGAGTACTACTACTACACCAAGACTCGACCCCAAATGAATTTCATCACTCGTGCCCTCTCACTTTGTGAGTGAATTGTTGTGTAGGTATCATTCGAACCTCTGTATTGTTATTCTTTTTAGCAAGCTAATTATGAAAGAATTTTTTTGTTTTGTTTTTCTATAGCTACTGTTACTTAGCATTTAATTTTGTAATACTTACCTTACTTTTTTATTTACTGTGGTGTTGTTGCACCTTACTCCATGACTGGTGGAATCTTTCCCCATATATAGGGGAAGATGCCACAATGAAATGAATTTCTTTATCATTAAATTTCTAATTCATTTTTTTTCATACTAAGTGGAGGATTAACTTGTATACATAGCCAATTCAACATTGGAAAATAAAGTAATTTTTTGCATGGCCTTATCATTTTAGTTTTCAATGTACTAATCGAAAAATCCTTAAAATGAGGCTTCTTCCTCCGAATTACCTTATAAATTCTAAATTGAATTACTTTTTTTTAAAAAAAATATACTTTGGTTCAAAAATGCATATCAACCTTTATTAGATGTATTATTAATAATAATTAGGAAAAATATTTAAGCATTTGGCACAATAAGAAAAAAGCCTTAGCATTTTAAAAGAAGGCAAATTATTTATTTTTTCTTTCCGAGATAAATGAGTTTTTTTGAGTGTGTTTCACGCCTCGTATAAATATAATTCGCTATATAAATATGGGAAGACTCATTGAATGAGATTATAAAAGTAAGACCATATTAGGGAAAACCGAAAGAAACACGTGTTAATTTTCAGAAGACAAAAACTATCTAGATAAACCTTTTCAAAATGCAATAAAGGAAAAGTAGGATGACAGCACAGAGGAAGCACAGTATTACCACAACATAGCAAAATACTAAGTTCATAATTCACTTAAGGGGACATGGTACGATTTACGCAAAAATTTTTGGTTTAAGGATTTTCAAAAATCTTTCGGTTGCCTCATATGTGTGTATACTATGTAAAACAGATTTTGTGCTAAAAATTTCATAAAAGCTAGTCATTTACCTTTTTTAAGGAAATACTTGAAATTTGTGGTGATTTTAAAATGTTACCCCTCCTACAAAAATTTACATACACGCATCAAATATAATTTAAAAGTATGTCAAACTATGTATAACTAAAGTTGGTATGGGTTTTGCGATTGGTATTTGTGTATTATACTTCTTTTTATGAATCCTTATTGAAAATTCCTCAAAAACTATAAATTCTGAGTTCAGTAATTTTTTTTTTTAAAAAAAGTATTGCTTTGATTCTAAAATGCATACCAACTTTTGTGACATATACTATTAGCAAATAGGTAAAAAAATTCAAAGCATTACGCACAATAGAAAAAAAGCCTTAGCATTTTAAATGAAGACAAACTAGTTATTTTATCTTTCTGAGGTAAGTAAGTTTAAAGTTTCGATTTGCCATAGGGATGTGAATAAAAACGAACGTAAAAAATAACATAATTCAACGTTTTTTAAGTTTAGAGCTTTCAAATTTTGTGAGGTTATAGTAAAGTATATAATGAATAATTTAGGCTAAAAAAATTAGATTTGATTTTTTGACCGATTTTCGTCAATTGAATTGTACTGTGTTCTCTTTAAAGAAGAAAAACTCATTACGAATGAGAAGCGCTTTGTTTCGTATGAAAATAGATAAATTCTCTTACTCATTTTTTTTACCTCACTTTTAATGTAATGATTATATTCATGCCTCAATGTGATTCAAAATATATTTACTTTTAGTTTGAATTAACACTTACATATGAGTGTGTTGGACACTATACAAGTCAGGTATATGTTCAATCAGTTTTTATAAAAAATTAGCATATATTTCTACTTTTTTAGTTATTATAAGTAGTAAATAATGTCCGGTTAAACTAATATAATAGGGTTTTCTGAAAAAACAATGATTCAAAATACTTTTCCTTTTTTGAGTTTCATCTTTTCGATTTATTTTGAAATTTTTGAATAATAATTAAATTATTTCTTTAATCAATTAATATTTCAGGAATAACAGTCAAAAAGTATAATGAGCTAATGATAATAATAAATATCCAACGTACATAAAAAGGAAAGTATAGAATATCCATACATTTCGTAATGCAAACGCTTCTCATTCTTCGAATAACCTCGAGTAATCTGAGATCTTAGATCAAATGGACTTCCGCAGAAAGCTTGCACATTTGTCACGGGACAGTGGTCGTTAATCTAGGAGAAGTGGTCAGCACCCTTCTCCCTTGGGCAATACGGTATATTTATTTGAATAGTACTCTGGTAACTCTCCTGACATCTGGTATCTCTAGGGGCATTGCAAAATTCAAAGTACAATATTCTCACTATTTTCTTCACTTATTTTCATTTTTGTCAAGGATGACTATTTTAAATAAAATTATGAAAATGTTGTACTTGCATTGTGGGAAAATTAAAGTTAACTTATAATAAACTGACCCTCACAAATTCTTGAATGCAGGGCAAATCATAAATTCAATTACAAACATATGCATCTATGTTAATGAAATTATTAAAGATGTAAAAGCACTGATTATTATTATTACGCACTTCCCTGTCTCACTAAATAATTCAGTTTTTTATTGTTAGAGTGAGTGAGTGAAGATTAACGTCGCACTGTTCAGCTACACGAGGGTTTTTGGCGATGGATCTCGTAATATTTTGAATCATGGTCAAGTGACGATGACAACACATGAGCTGGCACCCCCTCTCCTAAATACCACACCCCACCAACGGGAGGGCGTTTAAGATCTCGACAGATGTAACGTGCCTCGCGCCCCTACACGGCGGGTCTTCAGTGGTACTGGGCTCGAACTCATAGCACGCCAGCCATGATTCGATACCTTGACCATTTGGCTACCACGGCCTCCTTTAATTGTTAGAAAATCATCCCTACATAAAAAAAAGTATTTTTAAAAGGCCTCTGAGCACACACACGTGTAAGGATCTCTGTGAATTTTGCTGAAAAAAGTTTCTGAAGCATTAGTAGTAAAAACCTGACACATTAATTTAATAAGAGTTAGAACTACAAGGGATGTTGCTACTAATGCCATGCAATCGACGGAGTCAGATTGAAGCCTGTGAAAGTCATCGTGGCTAAGGAGCCAAATTGCGTCTATCGTTTTTGACCTCAGTTTTATGACCTCAATATGCAGTTGACTGAATATTGTTTCGGCTCCCACGAAAGGGTGGAGGACGAGTCCAGGAGCTTACCGTTTTCCCCAAACACTAGGGATGACTTTTAGAATGACGCCATACACATACACTATTAATTTATAAACCTTCATGCTTTCTAAGGGATTCAAACCCTCGGCACAGCAGTTAGCGTCACATACCACTATCCCATTTGGCGGCTAAAACTATACATACATTTATGGATAGTAAGAACATTTCCATTTAGAACAATATTTTGTGCATATTTAAACGGGATTTTTTTTTTTTACCAATGAAGTAAGTAATTCGAAATAATAAAAATTCCGAAAATGTAAATTCCCTTTAAAATAATGAAAGCTATTTTTGCGTCATTTAAAATATAGCATTAGTAATGACTGTTTTTACGAATCTTAACTTTTCTGTAATATTGTGTGCGTTCAGTTTACTATTTAGGATATTTCCTTATCGTGTTTTTATTGCTACTTGTCTCAGTCCTGCTAGGCGGCTGCGATAGCCCAGTGGTCAGGGTATTGGATCATGGTAGGCGTGTCGTGGGTCCGTGCCCATTACCACTAAAGACCCGCCGTGTAGGGCAGCGATTCACTTTAAATCTGTCGAGAGCTGAAACGTCCTTCCGTTGGTGTGGTGTGGTAGTTAGGAGAGGGTGTGCCAGCTCAGGTGTCGTCCACGTCACTTGACCATTGTTGAAAATTACGTGGTCCGTCGCCAAAAGCCCTCGTGTAGCTGTACAGTGCGACGTTAATATATTCACTCACTCACTCATTCAATCCTGCTATTTTTTGCCCGGAAATGTTTATTAAGAAGGTCATTAGAAGGATTAAGAAAAGGATGTCATTTATAATTTCGAATCTTATTCCCTGAAAAAATTTGATATAAGAAATTTTGTTTCATTCGTGAAATAGTGTCCTTTAAAGAGTAAAATTTCTATGAACAAATAATATAAATACACATTCACAATAGCTATATATAATGACACGGATATACGATTTGAAAAGAAGGAGAGAGAGAGAGAGAGAAGTCAAGCACACACATTATAACGGGTTCTCTATTGGTGAATCTTACTAATCCTATACAAGGAATATTCTATCGATGACGATATATGATTATACACTGACAGAAAAAAAAGTCCCAATGCAGAGAAATATTTGAGTTAGATAAATGAAATTTGGTAGACGCGCGTGTTTAAGCATCTGAAAGATGACATCGATTCGAATTTCCCGCTTCTATGTGGTGATAGTAGCGCCACATAGAATGAGGGTTGCTTTTAATATGTACTGTAAAGTTCGTGAGCATTATTTGACTGGGAAATTTGGCGTATGGACTTGATGTTAGCCAAGAATGTCTTTAAAAAGACGAAGTAATTACCAAAATCATACCAAGTTTTAACGAGTGCAATAGGGCTACGAGAAGGTGGACTTTCTTTCCGCCATATTGCAGAAAAATTTGGACGAAACGTATCCACTGTGCACAATTGTTAGGAACAGTGGTCGAGGGATGGTACAGCTTCAAGAAGACCACGTTCCGTAAGCCCACGGGGCCCTACTGAGAGGGAAGACCACAGTATTCGGCGTACGACAGTGGCGAATCATACTGCGTCTGCGTCAGAAATTCAGGATGCAGTTGGTACACAGTACCACAAAGGGACATTCGGTACCTTTATGATACAATGCAAGCACGCTTGCAGGCTTGCATTCAAAATTCTGGAGGTTACACCGGCTATTAATGTAAAAGCATTTCACATTTGAAATGTGTTTTCTTGAGCTTAAATTAACCAGTGTTCTAGAAAATTTAACCAATTAAACGTTTAACTAAACAATTGAATTGTTCAAATTTTATTACTCTGCAATAATTTTTTCTTGGAGTTGGGAATTTTTTTCCGTCAGCGTATATGATAATATATTCTATAACAGAGTATCATATATTCTGATGTATGATATATTCTGTAAGGGAACAGCGATTTATGTTAACGAGAGTTGCTATCTTTGCTACACAGTACTCTTTTACAAAACAACTTTTAGAGACAGTAACAGTACAAATATTTTATGTTTTATGTTCAGATTATATTATTAAACTTATCCGAAAAAATAAAAAGTCAGATAGTTTGACAAGCTATTATTTCCCTATTTGAAAATGTTACACATTTTTAAAGTTTTTTTTAAACTTTTATAAAATATTACATTTTTGAAAAAAAAAATTAATTTTTTAAAGTGATTTATATTTTTTAGATTACTGCGAACAAAAGTTAATAGGGAACAGAAAAACTGTTTCCTTGTTGAATTTTAATAATTATTTTTCTAGCTAAACCTAGAAAAAACACGAAAATGTTTTAAACATTAACTTTAAGATTTTTAAATATTAATTTTAAAATAACATGAGTGCTCTCTCTCTCTCAAACCTAAATCCATACTCTCTTTTAAAGAACAAATAATTTGGAGTATGTAAAGAAAACTTCAAGATTCTGTCGTGAACAGAGAAAAAGCCTTAGGGATTAGAAAACGCTTATATCTTCAAAATTAAAAAAGTCTGATAAAAACACATTTAAATTTTGTAATGACATGAAACAAAAACTAGCAGTACCTGTAAATCTTCAATTTTTAATATGTAATTTTGTACTTGAAGTTCTGCCTCAAAACGCTACTTTAATTAATTATGACTGGAAATATATTTTCAACTCAAAATATGCTTTTGAATAATATTGATAACATTTGTTATAACAACAGATTATTGAGCTTTATCTTTTCTAATAATTTTATGAAAATTTTTAACTCAAAATAATAATCCTATGAAACAAAGCTAAAAATCAACAAGTTTGTAAATAATACTTAATTTTTTCTTAATTTTGAATCCGGGAAGTTTAGAAAGTTTAAGTTTTTTTTGTGAGTGACTTTAAAATACTGTAATGTAGAACTACAATATATTCCATATAATTCAGTTTGGTATATCATGGGAATATTCAGTTCTTTCTGCAATATTTGTATTCAGAACATTTGTATTCTGGAGTCTCATTGTAGTATCAGTTGAAGGCTAGATTTTAGATTTATCATTGTCAGTCGTATTTCATCTTTTCGAAATATTGTTTCTCATAGCATCCTCAGAAAGGTTTGGCCATGGCATTTTCTCAACAGAAGAAAAATAATGAAAACAAAGTAAAAAGCTTCTAAATTATATAAACTACGCGTAAAAAAATATTGGACTTGAAGTCAATTTTAATTAAGTAACTATGAAAGAACTCAAAATATTCAAAAGATGAACAAACAAAAATTATTTCAGTAATGAAAGTTGCTCTTAGTAAACATTTCACACTGAAAGAGCTGATTGTGCTCAAAATTATTTTTAATTAATTCAATTTAGAAAAACAAAAAATGCTTTCAAATGAAAGCAAAACTAAAATCTAGATTCCAAAAACTAGTTTGGTTTTCAGAATTAAAATTTTGTGACACGTTTTCCAAGCATATGGGTATAGGAAAATAAAAAAGAAAAATCGATATATTTGTTATTTTTAGTTTACTGCTGTGCCTTAACGCCAAGTTAAGAGGTATGTTAGAAAGATTGTGGAAATTGTTGTCATACCAACAATTTATGGAGAGATATAATACACTCATGGACAAAAAAAATTAGTGCACCAAGAAATAATTGCGGTATCGTAACGAAACTTGGTATGAAGGTACATGTTGGGGAGATATGTAAATGATTAGAAATGCAGCGTGATTGCGCATTACGTAAAGCCGGTAGAGGGCGTTTAACGACGTTCTCCGTAGAGTATAAAACAGGTAACCAAAGCTTCTTTGAGTATGCTGAATCGGTTACAAAGGTAAAGCTGAGGTAGACATGTCATTATGCCGTTTTCAAAAGACAATATGAGCAGCTGTCGCAGTTTGAGAGGAGAGGAGAATCATCGGCATGATGGAAGCTGGGTGGTCAGCTAGGCGAGTAGCTCGTCAATTAGGCCATTCTGATTGTGTTGGGAGGAGGTCTTGGGACCAGTGGATCCGAGAGATGTCATTTACATGAAGACCAGGCTCAGGGCGTCTTCGACAGACCAGTAGTCGAGAAGACAGCCACATCGTAATAAATGCCCGCGTACAGCCAACTGCTTCATCGGCCGCCATCTAGGCACAGGTAGCACCTTCACTAGAGGCCCCTGCGTCTTCTCGAACCATACGAAGACGCCTGG
>BMAV01024945.1:144247-157795 GCA_019973955.1 Trichonephila inaurata madagascariensis | reverse complement strand
CGTAGAATTATCACGCCCCCAGGGGGTGTGCCCCACAGTTTGACAAACACTGCATCAAAGATTAATATAAATTGTGTTTTGTTACATTTCAAAAGTCATTTTAAAATCATTTTAAAGGACAGAAATTGAAATTCATGTACAAATAATATACAGATCATTCATTTACACTAAAGCAGAATAGATTAAATTAGAGGAAGAAGATAAAAATCAGTAAGGATTTTTAAATAAATAGTTAAATAATAATGCATTTAGACAATTAATGAACTATAATAATGGAACAGTTTATGAAATTTAATAAACTGTTCCCTTAAAATTAGATGATTAAGTAAATATTTTTAACTATGACAATGACAAAAGTAAATAAATAACATATTTATATTTCATTAGGTGGCTCCCTTAAATATTATACAATATTTTATGTTAATTAATGTTTAGTGTAATTTAATGTTAAGTAATTGAATTATGATCTTACGAATGATATATCAATAATCTCGAGGCAAAATATGAAAAAAAAAAATTAGAATATATCACAAAGCTGTAACATGTACGAATGTATAATTAGATGTTTAGAAAAAAATACAATTATATATAACATGCTGAGGTATGAAATAAAATATTAAGCACATATATGTTTTTATTCTACATTTATTCGTCGACTTCCCTAAAAACTATGATTAAATCTACCACTTTAGTTCTGTAGACTAAGAGTTTGTTGTTATATTACTGCGGCTATTTGACTTTGACCTATATTTATATATACTTTTCATTTAATATATACAAATGAATATATAAATTTGAGAAAGGAATATAATAACTAAAATTGAAAAAGTATAAGTATATTTAGTTTTCAGTAAAAACATTTCAGTTTTAGAATGTTTTTAAGAGAAAAAAACTTCAGAAATATAGTTAAATGTATTATGTTGTATCTTAAAATTAAGAAGCAAAATTATTTGTATAAAAAGATTTGGAAAAGAAAATTCAAGAAAATTTAAGATATTTCAAAAAAATTACTTACCTGTAGAGATATAGCCTTTAAAATGTGTTATATCTCGAAAGCCACATTTGACCTCTGTGCATAGTGCATAAATTATACTCTAACGAAGATACACGAACTAAACCACTATTGAACATGGCAACGGTCTATTTGTCACTATATCCAGTTGTATACTGTCCATAAAATTAGACCTTAACCGCTGCTTGGGATAATAATTAGTTAAAGAAGCTTACGTGGAACTTAATTCTATAAATTTTTAATCAGCTTTCTCTTCAAAATTAGATTTTTCTTTAATCGATTTAGTAGTTTACTAATTATAAAAAGAGCAATTTTATTCCTTAAATTTTAATTTTTCCTAAATTGCTCTTTTACTTTACTTTTGTTCAAAAAGTTACTTATTGAACAAAACTACGAATGTAAAATATTTATTGGAATGTTTCACATTATATGTACATAAGTATTATTAACACATCTTTATTCCAGAGACAGTATGCGCATTTAGCTTTGGAAAGTATTTTAAGTTTAAATTTAAAATTATTATATTTTTATAAATAATACAAGCTAAATAAAGTATTAATATACTTTTACTTAATTTATCCTGTAAAATCCATTTTCGAGAAAGAGAAAGTTTTTGTAGTTAATTTAATAATTAAATGTCTAAACTTTACATGAAAGTAATACAATTTAAGCCAAATCAGAGTTTTTATTCTAAACACATGAAAATTGACAGTGAAATCAAAATATACGAAGAGAGATTGGAATGAAAAAAGAATGATGCAAATCAGTTACTCGAAAAATTTGTTATTAGAAGTAGAAACTTAATTTATTTAATATGACATATTACGCTTATATAAGAAAAAGTTCAAAATGACCCTCTCGCAAGTCGAGAAATGATTGTTCAAGCCTTGAAATGGTTCAAAGAGCACGATACAACGGTGTTTTGTCAGCAAAAATATGGACACCATGTTCACGATTAATTAAGTCTCTTCTGTCAATAAATTTAATTATGTAGTTTAAAACTTTTAGATGTTCCCATAAAAACATAGGACTTGGCTCTTGCGATCATGATGACCAAACAACCTGATCCTTATGTCAAAAATCTATCTTCTACTATATTCTATATCCAAATTTTTGACCTACGAAATATATGAAATGCATTGCGGCTCAATCAATTGTAATTCCGAGTAATGCAATACCAATAATGGAATACTTAAGTGGATATGAATAAATATGCGAATGAAATATGAGTAAGGGTAATATATTTTTTCATAAAAAGATTCGTATGTTTAGTCTTTCAAAACTGAAATATTTTTAGGTTGATTTCATTAGGATCACAGACGCACCGACCACATATAACAGCCATGATAATTGAAGAATCCGTCACTTGTAAGACAGCTACGCTCCTTCTCACTAAATGCATAATGATCGCTTTTTTAGCTTTGTATTATCGTAATAGCCCTTCACAGCATTGGCTATACTGTAAAAATCTTTTGGTAGCATCCCTTCTATAGCCGTAGTAAAAATGGATGTAATCGCCTTTTTTATAGTATTATAGACTCAATAACTTCTATATTAAAAGGTTTATGTAATGCACGGGTCTTCAACGCTAAGTGTTTTTGAACCAGCTGTCATATCACTCATTCTTGTGTTAGTGTAGGCCTTGGTGGCATCGTTACTAATATCAACTATCATCTCTAGTGTTATCTTTAAGCGAATATTTTTAATATCCTCTTAACATTTTCAAGTTTATTAACATAATAATATAGTCAGTGTCAGTGCCTTAGTGACAGAAAAAAAGTAAGAAAACATTTCTTTCGATTAAAAAAAATGAAAAATATTTAAAATCTTAATCTTAGAAATTAATAAATATCTTATGCTTGTATTTTTTTAAATGAAAATTAAATTTCATTATGTTTAAGCTTTTATTCATGTGATCCTAAGAATATTTCAAGTGCCAAATATTCCATAATAACTCAAATGTTGTCGTTGTATCTTTAGGAAACATACAAATGCAATCGTATTTTGTGGTGGGTATTTTTAGAAAATCGTTGTAAAAAGATTTTTTTATGCGCACAAAACATTTATTAGATGCAATGTCTTCTACATTTCATCAGAGAAAATATTTCTAGAAAGAAAAATGATTACAAATTTAAAAAAGAAGAGTTCCTCAAACAAAGAAAAAGAAAATGCTGCTTTGACAGTTCCCAAAGCTAAGATAAGATCTTTGAGTAGCCAGAGAAATTACGCTTGAGCCTCTGGGACGCAATTTAGGCTCTTGCAGAGCAACCGTAATCAATGAAAAATTTCTCATTACGCTTAAATTTCTTTGTCCTCGGAAAGGAATATTCTTTATTAAAGACAGCTTCTTTCGTCATTTCCATTTAAAGATACCAAGAGGGGCTTGGCGCATATTGGTACCGAGAATTTGGTACTTTTTATGACATACATTTAATTTTTTTAACTTTACAGAAAAAAAATTTCTCTTTTTACTTAGAAAAAAATACTTTGTTTGAATAAATCATTTTTATCAAATTAAAAGTAGCCATTTCTTTTTAAAAATCCTTCATTGAAGCGGTGACTCTCAAACTATGGGGCACGTCCCCCTAGGGGGGGAGGCGGGATAACCCTACGTGGGGGCGCAAGCATGTCGAAAAGTCTAATACAAAAGTCTTACAAAAATAATAAAAAACATAATAAAAATAAAATACACATTTACACTGATGTAATATTCTTATAAATTTATCAGTACTGCACAATGTGTTTGATATATAATTTATCAATACTAAATTAAAGAATAAGTTTAATGATTACTAGTGGCTCCCCTCGTTTGCATGAGACTTATCATTTATTCTATTTAAATATACTGTAGTAAATATTTAGAATTAAAATTAACGCTCAAATAACAAAATGCGCATTCAAAATAGATTCTGTAGCGATAGAAGAGAGAATCGTCTCGACAGAGACTAACTGGAGTTGAACAAGACGCAGCATTTTTAAACGTTTTGCACAGACGTCCGATAAGTTGCCCATGCGTTGCACATATGTCCACGTGAATGTCAGATGTGATGATATAAAATACAGATTCATAGAGAAATTAGACTCTATTTCTAATGACATTGTAACATTTTTTTAATGGATGATAGAGGAAATAAATATTTTATTTAATGAAAAATTACTCTGCAATCTGTTTATTTTTACAAATAAAAAAGGAAATGAAACATAATACTTATCCTAATACTTAAAAGTGACTTATTTAAAATATCAACTACTCAAAGTAATATGTATACAAAATTTAAATCTTATCTTGATAATTTACACAGTTTATATAATTAAGATCGTTTTGTAGCTTTTGCGTCAAAGTTCATTATTATTGCATTGAATACATTATTATTTTATTGGGAAGGTGATGAAAATTATTATTGGAAATTGGGTAACAAATATTGAAAGTTTGACAAACACTGCAAGAAACGCAATTTAAAAATGAAGTATGAAGTCAATGTACACAAAAATAATTCAAAATGTAGTAACTCAAAATAACTCAACTAAGCAAAACGCGTGCTTAGAAGTAATGAAATTCTAGCTCAGATTTCAAGGTAACACCTTCTATTGTTATTCTAATTATTACATACAACTATAAAACAGATTAAGCTAATAAAATGAAGTTAGATAAACAAGTTTACATAGACTCTTACAATGTAATTTTTGTAACTCACATCATGAGTTGAAATTTCAATGCCGCATTCAACATTCAAGTATATTTGATTTTATACATTTATCTCTGAATTGAGTCTTAGAAATAAGCACTAATTTTACATCCTGTTTTTGAAAAGATAAATTTACCATTCAGCAGTGTTTTTTCAATGAATTTCATCCCATTCAAAATCGGTGGCCTGATAATATAAACTGAATAAGTCATTACAAATCGCTTAAATTCTCCTCTCCTCTTTTGTACACACTTCAATGCATTTCTTTTACCGCTTCCAGCTTTCAACTCCTTCCTGTCTCGTCCGGAAGCTTTCCAATACAAAACCAAAATGGGGTGTTTTTTTACATTTTTTTATTTTAAAGTATCAGACGAATGCTTGGGATTCTTTGTCACGGATTGAAGCGATGCTTCAGGAACTTTCCAGTAGGAAGAACTTGCTTTTTTGTAGTCATCTATAAAATTCGTTTCAACAGTTTTCTTTTTTAAATAAACAAAATAAAAAGGAGAGCATTCAGTAATTGTAAATGAGGCTCAAACACATTTTCTTAAAAGAAGTCTTGGGCTAACTTAAAATAAAGAAAATAAAGTTTTATCTCTGAAAATGTGCGAAAAGAATAGTCTTAAAGCAAAGAACCATAGAGAAAATAAAAAAAAAAAAAGATGTAAGTGAATAAAATGAAAATGCAAAGAAAAATATTAAATGTAGTTCAAGGTGTATTATAAATTCCAATGTCCAATGTTTATTTGCTCTTATAAATTTGTATCGTTGATATGATTAAAACAATAGACAAAAAACATTTCCGATACTATTGTGGTGAGAAGTTAAACCATTTAGTGACTCTAATTTATGCCATCTGCTTTATTCTTTACTTCAATTTCCTGTAACATAAAATATTTAAAATAAAGCTTTCACAGATAAAAATAAAAGTTGCAAATCGATGTTAAAGAACTGAGAGTTTGATATGACAAATTAGAATTGTTCTATAGAAATATACAACAAAACAACATATACCGTCTAATGATACGAGAGATTTTATCCACTGACTTTCCAATTTGGTACATTGATTGTTGTTGGCGTCGTGTCCTTCCCGAACGGAAGGAATGAAAGTTGGCATAGCCTAAGACAGGTTGGACTTCTACACGATAGATGGCGACACCACCTATCTCCACCACCACAATTTAAGCATTTAATTCAGTGCTTCTCAAACTTTCTACATTCGCGACCCAATTTTCAATCAGAATTTTCATCGCGCCCCCTTTCCCCATACAATAACAAGATGTTGAATACAGTAATAATGTATAATACTTTGACGCTAAAGCTACAATACGACCCTAATTTTAAACCGTACAAAGTATTACGATAAGTATTAAATTTTGTGTATGATAAGCCCATTGAAAAATCACTAGTAATTATTAAACTTGTTCTTAACTTAGTATTGATACTTAGTATCAAATATATTGTGCCGTACTGATACATTTATAAGTATACTATATCAGAGTAAATGTGTATTTTTTTATTATGTCAGAATACATTTTGTTTTCCTTTAGTAAATTGATAATTTTTTAAATAATCTTTATTTTCGATTTTCCGATATGCTCGCGCCCCAATCGGTTTATCACGCCCCCCTAGGGGGGCGTGCCCCACAGTTTGAGAAACACTGATTTAATTGGAGGGGAGAGAAATACTCTCCAGAAATATACCCGTGGTTTCTGCTGCAACCGCCCACAAGACTTTCGGGTCCACTGATTTAAAGAGCCCGTACTCCGTGTGTACGTGGAGGATATTTTTTTGGTGGTATCGAACACAGGTTCTCCGGTCTGGAGTCAGATGCTATAATCACTAAGCTACATTGATTAAATGGGGGGTCTAGGGGTACGTTGATTAAATGAGAATAGTTACAGGATCTTGCAAGTTGCTCTTTTACATTTTTAACAATAATGCTTTGTGAAGCAAATACGTTTACATCATTCTTTACGACGGATGTTGGGTGAACAAGGATTCAATACCTAGGCCAATAATTTCCTTCACAAGCTAATTTGACAACTTTTCCATCAATCCCATATGAAAAAATATGTCTTTTTTGTGTACTCTTTTGGAAAAAATGACAATTTTCAAATTACGTTTCATTGTTAGGACTTCTGCCAGTCTTATTGAGCTGTACCAAGTAAAGGTGAGTAACATTTATAAGAAATGTATATTTTTAAATTAGCTAGAGCAACAAGAAAGTTATTAGAAATAGACACTGTAATTTTGCACAAGATTAAAATATTACAAGACTAGCACTTATCCTCTAGAGCTGCCTCCTTCTAATTTTTATACAAACCTGCAGAGAAGCATAGTTCATTCACACATATAACATTCCCTTTTATTCCAGACGACAGATCTATATATTCGAAAGAAATTAAAGTAAAAGATATTTATGGTAAAATATATCTAAACACAGTTTATGTTTTTGTGCTTTCGTTGGTCATTTAAGAAACGCCGATGACTGGCTCTTTGCTTAGAAAATTGAAACATTAAAATGAGTTAACATAATGTCTGCATGGGAGTCATTTAACAGTAAACAATTGTACACTAATTCGTGCCTGTGATTTAAAGCTCTAACTTTTGTAAAAAAATATAATTCAATAAATGGAATAAATATAATGATTTGATGCAAAAATAAATAACTATTTTTGGTAGTTTTTACCATTGTGATTGATCATGTAAAAAGTTTGTTATTTAATCTCAGCTTTTCTCGCCTAAGAAAGAGTGGACTTAACTCCCGACTTACGCATCTTTTTAGATATGTAAAAATAAGAATTTTTTATGTTTAAAAAGATTTGATCCCAATGGCATTTTGTCAGTGTTGAAGCTAACAGTTTATATTTAATTTCTATAATATGTTCAGCGAATCATATTTTTTAAATTCAGTCATATTGTGTGGATTCTGATTTACACATGGATTAGATTATTTCAAGATGAATTCTTTTTTCTAAAAAAATGAGATTTACTTCAAAGCATAGTTCTCAAAAAAATTCCTGAAGTTCGAATGCTGTATTAATACTAGAATGTTTCTTTATGGTAAAAAGTGTTTCGAAAATGAATTTTCATGTCACGTGGAGAAAAAAAAATCAAAAACCCCAGATATAATATTTAATATTATAATTACTGATATAAGTTAATTAAAGTATAGTTTACTCATATACTTTTACTTTTATTCAATAGAAATTTACGCTTAAGCAAAAGTAAAACGTGTTATTATGAGTTTTATCTTTAAATGGAAGATTTAAACAACGTGTGCTTACTAAATAAATAACAAATTGGTATATGGTCAAGTTTGCTGATTTCTATTTCTCTATCTTACTAGCACAACAAAAAATTTAAAGTATATAGGAATAATTAGAAAAAACAGACTAAATATATAATTATACTATATATATACATATATATTGATTGTTTCTTAATATATATTGTGCGAGACTAGGAATGTGTGCATAGATCTCTAATTAATGCATTTAATCTCAAATTTATTATTTAACAAAATACATTAATATATCTTAACACCGTACGTTCAATGAATTTTAGTTAATGTGGGGAAAATAAACTAAAGTTTTTTCTTAGGAAGTGTTCTCTGTCTGATAGAACTAATTATCAAGCCCAGTGACAAAAAGACACCAAAGTTTACAGACTGTAATTATTACCGAAGACATAAGGATTTGCATATTCATTGTTGATACATTATCTTAGACATTTTGGTTCTTATTTGAAGAAAATATGTCAAGTGAATTATTGTTCTCTAAGGATTTGATGAGATGTCCATCCATAGCTTTTAAACATCTGTAGGTCTATGAATAAATAAACTAAACATTATTATTTACTTATTCTCAGTTATTTATATGTTATTTACTTGTTCCTTCTCTCTGATTCTACTAATATTTGAAAATAAATACAAATATTAATAGATGCACATGGCAGCTAATGCAATTTGCTTTAATATCGTATAAAACGTTATGTGCTGTCGAATCAATCGTTTATATTTTTAAAGTCGCGGTTTGGTTGTTATATCTATTTAATATTATTGAGATAGCTCCAATGTGTGAAGTCCACATTTTCTTGAAAGGTTTTTGTTCACTTATAAAACATGATTCAAAAAGAATACCGGTAGCTGTAACACCTATTAACTTAAGCTTGTGTCCTAACATACTCTACAATGAATCAAAAAAGATTTTGCAGACTAGGGATATTCATCTTTTAAAGAGAACTTTATAAACTTTAAAAGTTTTTATTCAAACCACACATCACCTTTACACGGATAAAACTGAATTGCCTTACATGAAGGCCAAATTGTGTGTGATAGAGGAACTTAATCCTTTTTATTAGTTAAAATTTCTCTAATTTTGGAACTATTTTCAGGAGATATCCAATTAATTCTACACGTTTTGTAAATTATTTTACAAGTCTGCACTCTACCTTCTCCAAAAATAAGATATAATTTTTTAGCAATATTCTTTTGGGATTCTAGATAACGTCCGTACTAACCACCTTAGTTAGAAAATAAAAAGAATTAAAATATTTATACTATTTAGATAAGTGGTTCTTAAATTTCCGATCACCCATGCTCCCCTTTATGTATCAACCTGACATTCTTGATCTTCAAAATTGTATCAACCCTTCCTGACTACCAACACATGTCTGAGTGATTTGAAGATTCCTCAATAGTCCTAATCCTGTTCTATTTATGAATATTTTTGTAACACTTCCTTTTCTTTTTTCTTTAAGGTATCCGACTACGTTCGGAACCGTGATTTTGCAAAAGCGTATAACCGGATAATATTTATGATGTTTAGTGTCACTTAGATTAGAATACATGTATATAAAATTGTTTCAAAAATATCATTACAATAAAAAATTATTTAAGTACAATATTTTGACAAAAAAGGAACATAGAATGATCCATTTTCAAAATATTCTCCTTTTGTGAAAAATGCTTGTATTATAATAATATTTTGCCTGTATATAGATCAGATCTCTGTACAGAGTCTCAACTAGAATTTTTGAAACAGATAACTTAGAAGTGGGTTTATCTATGTTTTATGACAACAGAGGGGAAAAATTTTAAGAAAAAATCGCCGATAATTATTTCAAAGAGTTGTAACTCTGAAAATAATGTGAATTGTTAAAAAAACTATAGTTGAGCCTCTGTATAGAAGTCTGAGCTATATACAGGCAAAATATTACTATAATGGAAGCATTTTTCACAAAAGGAGAACATTTTGAAAAAGGTTATTCTAAGTTAATTTTTTGCCAAAATATTGTAGTTAAATAATTTATTTTTGTAAAAATATTTTTAAAATAATTTTATACATGTATTCTAATCTAAATGGCACTAAACATCATGAAAATTATCCATTTATGCCCTTTTTTTAAAATCACGGTTCCGAACGTAGTCGGATACCTTAAGGAAACAGTAAACATCTAATTATATATATGTACATAAAAATATATTACATAATATTAAATTCAAATAAATAAATAATTGAGACGCAATTCGATTTGGAAATCGAGGTGGATGCAATCGTTTTCGTATTTGCAGGCTATGTGAATTCAGTTCTTAATATTCGCACGTGTTTTTTCCATTTATTTTTTGAAAATACTATGTTTTAGTAATGGCTATGCAGTTGCTAACAATATACAAACTGAAGTAATATTCTTGATAAAAATGCATGTTCTAGTAAATATTTTTGTTGGAGACAATTTAGTGGTGTAATGTAGAACGACACATCTTTTAATTTTTCCACATGATCTAACAAAATCTGTAAAAGAGGGAAATCTTTACATTAAATCAGAGACCTTCGTGGAGCCCTATGAAGGCGAGGTGGACACCCTGGGGTCTATGGACCACAGTTTAAGAACCGATGGTCTATAAATAATCTCTATCGAAAGTCTACGTTTGGATTAGTGATAGGATATCTAATACACGTTTCACATACAATAAAAATATCATTTTAAACAACAAAGAGAATACAATATTCATACAGGAACGTGTGTGTGCGTGAAAGAGAGAGAGCTCAAGAACTTTTTTGTTTCTATTTTCCTTATTTAAGCTCTTTAATTCCCTAACATACATTGATAAACAAGTTCCTATTTCAAAAACTAAAATTTTTTTGTATTTTAAATAGGAGAAAAAATACTATTTTGAAGCTCCTTTAACAATTTTCCGTTTGTATTTAGAAAAGAATCCGGAACCAAAGAATTAATTGCAGATAGCTGTAGTACTGAAAACTATTTCCTTTCTGTGTCTGTGTGCAACTCTTAACGGATATGCCACACCAGATAAATGGAGCGGAAGGTTGATTATACCACTGAAACAGCTCAGCAGTCCATTAGTCTCTGAATTTAATTTAGTTCTGTGCACATTAGTAGATCAGTTACAGTTGCCTTGAATAATCTGCGGATGTGGAGACCCACGAAAAGTAATTAAATTGATTTATCTTTCATTACCTTTTTCTTCAAAATTAAATTTTCAAGGAATTGAGTGGTTTGAAAACAATAATTAACAGTTGTTTTGTACTTTAAATCGTCATCAAAATTATTTCTAACTAAATATAATTTCAAGATTTTTTTTTTCATTAATGAGATCTGAAGAGGAAAATATAATATAAATATAGCTTCATTAGAGGTATGATGAAAGTATTTTCGATAAGACATCAGAAAATGTTGAATTTATCTTCACATAGTTGTTACATTTTTAAAATAACTACTTGTAGAAAATATTTCTGGAATCTTTAGTTTCGGCTCAAATGCCTGGTGAAATAAGAATTACAGACTTATCCAATGAATGTTATTAAGGAATTGCGATTCACGCGCTTAAAATTCAAAATGACTCACGAAAATATATGAGCCGTGAACTTTGAAAGTGCTGTTCGTTTAATATATATTATACCGGTTGGTTCATAAATATAATGTGTGTGACCAATTACAGATCATAAACTTTTATTAGGTAAAGTTATTTACATGGAATTTTCAATGCGGTTTCCTCTAGTACAGTACACTTTACGTAAACGTTTCGGCTTAGATAAAATTTTTTCTACCATTTTGACAGAATTTTTACTTCTTCTTAAATTGCTTTCTGAAGCTCTTTTTTTTTTCAAATGCTCTTACTTTAAGTCTATTTAATTGTTTACTTAACTATCCCCATAAAAAATAATCGCAAGAAACACAGACAGGGGATAGTGATAGTCATTTATCAGGAGAAAGAAAAACTTTTTTTTCTTTTGTTTCAGTTATATTATAGTTGATAATGCAGTATGATTTGGTCACAATGTTTCCTTGAGTGTAAAAGCGTTTACTTTCTATGATAAAGAGTTTAAAAACTTTATTATGGTAGTATTTAGCATTAATTTGAAACTCCCAAAAAAATGTTTTAGCTAAGCCTTCAGAGGACATTCCCAACCATACCATAACACCTGGCGGCCAACTTGACTTTTGCAAAACAGCTGCGTCTTTGCGACGCTTTTTGCGAGAAATATATTGTATCTTCGTTTTGTCAGTTGTGAAAGACAGATGAAACTGTGCTTTATCTGAAGTTATCCATGTGTTTTGTATCTACCTTTGCATAACATTAAATACAGAAGTTAAGAACGTTTTCTTTGCTTTCTACGGTCTTAACAGACATTTGATGACAGTCTGGAAAATTTAATTTTTTATCGACAATTTTCTTTATCTGACGATAAATTGTCGATTGCTGTATCTATAGTTTCTTTGCTAAAGGTTTTTGAGACAAAGGACTTTCTACAGCGATAATTCTTTTCAATTCCTTTTTACTTTTTCATTAAGGACTTTTTTTCGTTCCCATTTTTTCCCTAGAGCTTTCGATTGCGAGCCAAATTTTATTTATTTTTTTTAATTTTAGATAGTAATACAATAGAAAAATGTCTTTTTTGATCTTTAAATGCTTTACTATTTACAGAATCTGAACAACCATCCTTCAAAAGCTGTAAAATTTTGTTACGGGTTCGAGGATCTAATTTCAGCTCTACAATTTACTCCCACTAAAAAAAAATTGTCAGATTAGTAATTTAAATGTTTCATTTTTAAAATAAATCCAGTACTAAAACGATATAAATTCAACATAAATAGTTATATGCTTTTAAAATTGGTCACACTAATTTTGAATCAACCGGTATGTAGATATTTACCACTTTGAAAGTAATTATATTTGCAATTTCATTTACTACATAGATTTATCTTTACATATTAATGAAAATTTTGAAGAATTTTGTGGGAAATTGTGCATTAATAAAAAGCTCTTAGCAGATTTCAATCAATGTTGTAATTTTTAACTTTTGTCAAAAAAAGGGCTTAAATCACTTTTAAAGAAACCACTCATATACCAATTAATTTGTTATTATAATATAAAGAAATAAGAGTGTTATAAAAAAAACATTCTAAATCTTCGAGAACTAATGTTTTATTTTCCTTGACACTTTTTTTAAGGCTACAGTGGACAGTTAAAATGTGGAAAATTGACTAAAATATCGAAAAAAAATTTTTTGACTTATTGTAATATTATATTAGTCTCTCTATCAAACGTAAAAAACATTTTGTGGTTTCATGCATTTTACTGAGTTATGGGGTAGTTCCGATTTAGTCATTCATGACCACGCCCCTTTGTTTACATTCTGATGTCATGCTAACAAAGCTGTCATGTACTTTGATAGTGCGAATTTTATATACTGTAGACATAGCCTCTCTAATTTTTATTTTTAAGTGATAATTTATGAAGGTCTGGATGGCAACAATTTGTTTTAACTGTATCTGAGACCTAAATTGGCATTATTTGTTTACAATTCGTTCGAACTTGCT
>BMAV01024945.1:124430-143282 GCA_019973955.1 Trichonephila inaurata madagascariensis | reverse complement strand
ATGACAGTTTTTCTTTGACTATTGCTGAAAGACAAGATAAACGACGCATTTCTCAAAACAAAAGAAAAGGAAAAGAAATGCCACCAATACAGATGCAGCCTATAGTGCCGGTGCTTTTTAAATTTTTTTTATCAGACTTAACAAGCAGTTTTCTTGTTATGTGCAGTTGAATTTGTTATTTTTTTGAATTTTTGTAATTTAATCGTATTGAAATACTTTATTTTTACTCTCATTGTGATTAATCAAATATACAATATATTATCTGGTTAATGAAATAATGAAATTCATTCTGCTAACTTATATTAGAATGTTCTTGCTTTCTTCAATTTTTATATCTGTATATATTACGTGTCAATGTGACTGTTACAATAAATATTGCAGAATCTTATATATATATATTCTGCATCTATCTTATATTTGTATGATATTAGTGTTTTTCAATTTCAAATTTATATTTATGTCTTTAATTGTTTTTAAAAAAAACTAAGTTATTTTCCTTTAGAATAAAAATAGCTGTTTTTCTAAAAATCAATTTTCCTCGAAAATGTTGAATTTTTGTAATTTAATCGTATTGAAATACTTTATTTTTATTCATTGTGATTAATGAAATGTATAATATACTATGTGGTTGAGATGAAACAATAATGAAATACATTCTGCTAATTTACTTCAGATATTATAAGAAAGTTTCAGCTTACTTCAGTTTTTATCACTGGATATACCACGTGTCAATGCGACTGTTACAATAAATATTGCAGAACCTTATGTATACATTCTGCATCTATCTTATATTTGTATGATATTATTGTTTTTCAATTTCAAATTTACATTTATATCCCTAATTTTTTTTTTAAAAAAAACTATAAGTTAATTTCCCTTGAAATAAAAAAAGCTGTTTTTCTCAGAATCAAAAATTTGCCTCGAAACCAAAATTCAAAATGTTCCATGCGTTGCAATTTTTGTCGAATTATAACAAAACTTTCCAAAAGTGTTCATCTAATGTATAGTCATAAATTCTTGGATGCATTGTAGTAATAGTGGTAGGGTGAAAGAAGAAATTAAAGTTTTTTATGTAGGAAATCATTAAAATTCTTGAAATTTTCATATAAAAATTTGCGTTTACCCATATTTTGTAAATTATCATATAAAACATTACATTGCATGCATACATTTGTAAAGAATTGCTTAAAGAAGTTAAATCAGTTGAAAATATGAAATTTTAAAAAAAATCAAAACGCATGGAACGTTTTGAAATTTTTAAATTTTCGTTAAATTTTTTTTTTAAATTTTAAATTTCTTAAAAAGTACTCATTTTTTTCTCACCAAATTTTTTATATGGTTTTATTTCTAAGTTACATACACACAGTAAAAATTTGGGGCATGTTTGTAAAAAATTTAAAAAAAAAATTTACTGTCCACTGTAGCCTTATATATAAAAAGAAAACCACACATCTATTTTAGTTTCGAGTATATTTGAATTCCATCACAAGTATTATTGATTAAATACTGTATTTCGCATGCAGTAATCTCAGTCGAATGTTTGCCGTTTGTGAGAAGCTCATGTTGTGCGTCGTATAAGAAGAAACGGCTACTATCACCTGGCAAATTTTCGCAGAGGCAGAATCGAGGCCTATTAAGAATGTGGTATATCCATTTACGATTTTGTTACTCGTATTGGTTGGAATCAAAAGGCTGTGAATATATAATCGATGAGTACTAGAGAGTCCTACTGAATGTCATGCAGGATTTCAGGTGCTTTCCACTACTAACATCTGAGAGAAAAGGTATTGCAGGATCGTACAGCCACATCATGGACCTTGAATCACGAAATAGGGCTTGTTAGCATTGCAGCGTTTCCACAAGCTCATGCGGTAAATGCCTGGAGCAGTATTGTAATTTATTTCTGTTTCCCTTGAACCTGTAGCATAGAGACAGTTGGAAAAAGGGGTGTACCCAAACACAAAACTGGGCACGAATATATATTTTTTGCATCGTCAATAGTCTTAACGTTTCTCAGATCTTAAGCTCGGTAGTTTCGAAGCAATGTAACACAAATCTGTATTTTGTCCGTTGTTTCGTAGCCTATCTGGAGACAGTCTTTCAACTCCTGCCCGGGCTAGCCAATTTCTTCATTTAATTCAATCTCAAACTGAAGTTAAAAAGTAATTGATTTGAAATTACGATAAAGTATGAGATTTACAATAGACTACATTGTTTTTTACAAAGGATATGATCTTTTGGAGATTGATTTTGCAGCTTCTATATTGATATATTTTTTTTAAATGTCAATGTAATATAATTCGGGTAATTTATTTCTCAGTAATACAAGCACTGAAATATTAATTGTCGAAAACAACAGTCACCAACCAATGGTCCGTGGAAAAGTTTTCAGGTTACGCAGAAAAACTGGGGCATTTATATTCAGTTTCAAAAATGACTAGTAACAAAAGTATCAAAGAATATGGATTAAGATTTTTTTTAAGAAATGTTAGGTACTTGTTTTAACAAAATTCTTTTTGTGCTTAGAGATTATTTTGCTACTTTTACCAGTGTATTTAGTGACATTTCAAAGGGAACATTGTCAACGATGGTAAATTGGAGGCATAAAATTTTAATTTGCTGATGTTGCTTTGCGGTGCCGGTTTGTTCTCTCCTTATCGTGAATTAAAGTGATTCTCCATACAGTGGTCGAACATATTAGTTCACAGTAAAATATTAAATTATACATTAGGATCCAGGAATTCCCAGGGTGGCGACTGCTAATACAGAAAACGAATAAGTTTAATCTCAACTTATTTTTATCATTTCATCCATTATAAAAATATTAAATGAAAATAGGTCTTAATGATGCCAATATTTTCTCTGAAAAAGTTTCTTATACATTTAATCCGTAAAATTTATATCGGGAACAAAAAAAGGATTTTTAATTTAATTTTGCAAGTATTTTAACATAGAAAATGAAAAAGCATTCCTAAGCAAGCTAAGATAAAAACTTAAGTACAAAAAAAGTATGCTATAAGCCTTCTTTAGGGTACAAGCTATATTCTTAGAGTAAACTTAATAGATGCAACATTTGTCATTAAGTATTGGATTTCTTTCATCAGTAAAAAAAGAATGTCCTCTTAACAAGTTTTTTTCATAGTATCTGGAAATGGTTTTACAGCAACGCAGGCTCTCAAAATAAGATAATTTCTAGTGGTTTTTTAAGACAATTTTACTACTGAAAAATTTTATAGATGAGAAAAAATGTTTTTTTAGAGAAATATGCTATTTTTAATTTTGTCATGAAATTCAATTATAAAATATAATATATATATATATATAGTAATATAAAATAAAAGTGTGAAGAAGTACTATAACCTACAGTGCTAAAGCAGGAAGAAATTTTAATTCACCAAACACAACAAATGTAGAAACAAAAAATTCTTTATATATATATTATCACATGAAGCAAAATTTTACAAAAGTATGATGCATGAATAAAGTATGAATTAAAGAATTTAATACTTATACTATCATTGAACTCATTAAGTAATGGAAAAAATTTGAAGTTATGCCTTCACAAGCAATTATCATTAAATTTTAGTAAAGATTCCATTTGCAGAATTTTTCTCTCGGGGTACAACTACTTTTCGCATTCAATTCATAAAATGTAATGATAAGAAACACACGAGATAATTAAAGCTATGAAATATTTATTCAGATATGGACCAGTAAAAAAAAAAATTTGATTTTATATTAAGTTCCTTGTATTACATTCAAGTTAATAGCCGGATTGGAGTGTTAGTATAATTTTTTTTAGATAAAAGCAGTGTTTTAATCACATGATAAGCTATTTTGTTTTATTATTTTCTTCCACCATTCAGGAAAGCAGGAGAAAAATATATATATCACATAAAATTTAATATTCAATAAATTACTTTAAATATATTAGCAACAAATATATTCCAAATCGAAAGTTAAATAATTATAAATTTATTTAGTAGAAGTTATTCAAGAAAATTAAGAAAAGTATATTAGCGTATATGTACAATATATTTATTAATATATTTTGCTTTCTTATGATAATAATTGTAACAATATTTTGAAATAATGTTTTCTTTGCATTACTTATCTGCAAAAGATTTAGGACATCGCCCATCCGGTATAGTGGTTAGAGACGCTGACTACTGTTCCGTAGGGACTGGGTTCGAATCCCGGAGAAGACATGGATGTTTGTAAATATATAGTGCCTTCACGGCATGGGGTACTCTAAATAGCCGTCGAGCCACAAGTCCTCTCGTGAGGTTGGTGGAAGGCCTTTGACCACCCCCAGAGTGTTCTTCCTCTAAATTAGGGTGGAACCGACCCAAATCGTACTGTCACCTGTATGGTGCTCAAAGCTACGGATAACGACAGGCGTCACTTAGCCCTTTACCATGATGAATTTCGTGGGCCTCGATCTAGCCTTCGCCGATCAGGTGGCATTAGTAACAACAACAGATTTAGGATTTTCATTTTTACCACATATTATATATATAAATAGCTTCTGAAAGTTAAAAAATAAAAGAATGTAGGTGTTCAAAATTTAAACAAATTCTTCTTTTGGTCAATTATGTCAAAACGTTTTACATAACTTTAAACGCGGTATTGGGTTTATAGTTCTGATATAAAAACGATATTCTTTCAACAATTATCATACACGCATCTAATAATGCGTATAGCTCTTATGACAGTAGAAATTTACATTTACAAAAAGTAATAAAAAGGATACTTCAATGCTTCTCAAACTTGCGGTATTTGCGACCAAATTTTCAATCATAACTTTTATCGCTCACCCCCCCTACCCTACAATAGCATCATATGGAATGCAATTATCATATATTTTGACTCTAAAGCTACAATACGACTTTAATATTTAACCGTACAAATTATCAATATAAGTAATAAATTATGTATGTAATTTTGTATATCACAAGCCATGGGATTCAGTAGTAATTATTAAACTGGTTCTTAGTTTAGAGTAATGATAAATTAATTATCAAATGCATAGTACAATACTGATAAATTTATAATTATATTTTAGTGTAATTGTGTATTTTACTATTTATTATGTCAGAATGTGTATTTTGTTTTTCTTCCTTTCAGTAAATTAACAATTGTTTTTAAATAATCTTTTACTTTCGACTTTTCGATAGTTCATGGGTAATAATAAATGTCAATCGTATTCTTTCCACAGATCTTATATTTTTAATTCCTAGATAGTTTTGGAAATAGGAAGATAATTAGAAATTGCTATTCCAAGAACATTCAAAATATTCCTTCTAGATTTAAAGTCTTGATATATGGTTTTCTAACCCATTTAGGGAATATCCTCACTTTCTAGAAATTCAGCAGCCATTTGAGTTCCATATGAACAAACTTTGAGATGCAAGAAAGTAATATTAGGCTAACTGTGCTTCTGGAAAGAGAACGTTTTTACGGTTGTCTATCTTAGTCACCAAAGAGCCTCAGCCAAAAATATTGAAAATGAACATCGTCCGACGTGTAACCACCCAAAACATAAAACATCTTCTTCTGGATCCTTCTCTTTCTTTGAAATGTTGGAGGACATGTGGCAAAGATTTGGTTCCCTCTAAACGAGCGTACTCAGAGAATCAGTGGTAGGATGCTTCTGGATAAATCAGTAAATAGTAACCAACTGATTCCGGCTTTAATGTCGACATTATCTGTAGAATCCTAAATGGGCTACTTTTTTAGCTGAAACAAAGAGAGCGAAAATGGCAGATCTCCTCTTGCTAATATACTTCATTCATATAGTCTTCTGTAAACAATAACCTTAGCAACGGATGGATATAGTTCAATGTTGTTATGATAATTTTTGACCTTTCCTAGAATGAAACACCTTTGAAATTTAGGTTCTTGGGGCAACATGAAGTTCACGAAACAGCAGAGGAGCTCTTTTTTCTCTGTTTTGCTTCTTAGCAATGAACACATGCCAATTTTTATTAAATGCCATACCTCTTAGATAACGAATGTGCACCTTTTGTCCGTGAATCCAAACTCATTAAACTGTCTCCACAAGTTGATCAGAATACTGGAAGTTATACATCAAATTCGATTGCAATCGCGGCTCAGGAGATTGCCCTGCCTTAAGCCTTCTGATTATTTGGTTACAACGCTACTGACTATTGATTACATTATCACACGCTTCTTACTACTAATTTTAATTGTTTTTACTCGAATTTCGAACAATTTCATAACAAAAAATGCTCAAAACTACTAAGGTCTGCGAACGAAAGAAGTGAAGAAATTCGCATGTGCACTTACGAAGTATATACTTTTCAATACATGTCCTCGGTAAATATGTATCTTTACTTAACTGACCATAACAATTTCATATTTGCTAGGAAATATTAGTTTTTCTTTACGCAGAATATTTTTAAGAATTTAGTGTAAATATGCAAATTCATTTATTTTAATTATCACATATACATAAACATGCACAGAATATTTATTCACACTGCATTTTAAAAGCTTATTAAAACATCAGATTTTCTTATTTTTCTTGTATAAGCCTCACATTTTTATGTTTACGAAAAGAATTAGTCATAAAGTTTAACTAAAAAGAAATATTGTAATAAACAAAACGTATCAGATGCATCTCATATGCTAGTAAAGCCCTCGTGTAACTGAACAGTGCGACGTTAATATTCACTCACTCACTGATATGCAAGTAATTACTCGGAGAGATTTCTTTTATAAACGTTCTCATAAAAGGTAATTTGGTATTTATAGCTAGAAATGTAAATTTTATACTGAAATAAATTTACAATATTTTTTGAGTTATGTCTTATAAAATAGGATAGTAAAACTATGAACAATTGAAGACTTCATTTTTTCCTCGTTCAATATTATTAAAAAACAGCAATATTATTAAAAAAAAACATTTTGAAAAAATAAAGTTATGTGCATGATTTTAGTTTATACAAAAAAAATTATAATTTATAGCTCCTTTATGCTTTATTTTTAGTTTCAATATTTTTATTAGTATTTTGAAATTTAATTTTATTAACACAGCAATGAAGCACAGTAAATAAATCTTTATATAGCTAATAATCATTGAACAATTGCTGAAAATCTTCCTAATTAGACACTACTCCCGTTGATATTTATTAAACCTTTTAAATCAAAGCAGGAATTTTAAAGAAAAGTCAATAGCTTCGAAACCACCACCCCCCCGGGTTGCTTTTTCGAATTCCAAAACGTTTATAACCCCTTCTGAACATTGCGTCACAACACACCACTCTCACCCCCGGGCAGCCATTTTTAGCCATTATCCTCACTTGTCAATAGGAAGACTCTTCGCTTGACTCTATTCTCCAAAAAACATCTCAGAAGCCAAATTCCTTGCCTTGAAGCCCCGCCTACTGGCCCACTGCCGCTCGTCCAATAGCCATGCAGTACACCTACAGCATGATGTTCCAACTTTGTCGTTTCATCCAATAGACTTTTACCAGGTACGGGATTGAGTATTCCCAGTACCCCATATGCCCGCAGACATTTCCTAAATGAGTGAGTGAATATCAACGTCGCATTGTTCAGCTACACGAGGGCTTTTGGCGACGGACCACGTAATTTTGAACCATGGTCAAGTGACGTGGACGACACCTGAGCTGTCACCCCCCTCTCCTAACTACCACACACCATCAACGGGAGGTCGTTTCAGCTCTCGGCAGATTTAACGTGCATCACTGCCCTACACGGTGGGTCTTTATTGGTACTGGGCTCGAACTCATGACATGCCTGCCATGATCCGATACCTTGACCACTGGGATACCGCAGCCCTGCAGACATTTCCTGAGATTTACAGAAAAGTTCACCTTAAAAACTACAGGAAAATAAACATTATCAAAACTAATCTTATTTTATAACCTAAATGTTGTAATGCAAAAGTAAGTTATTTTATATCATAAAAAAATTGAACACAATTTTATAAATGCGAGGTGTGTCCGGAAATTAAGTACCGTTATGGAAAAGCTTCCATAAAAAATATTTTTCTACAATTAAATTTATTTTTACAAAAAAGAGCATGTCGGAAACTATTTTTCTACATTGTTACCTCTATTGTTCAAGCATTTTTCCCAAGAGGAAACCAACTTGGCTATACCCTCTTTAAAGAAAGGTGCCACGAGTGAACAGTTTTTGAAATGTGTAGATATAACAAAGCAATCTTATCGTGAACCGTCTGTTTTTGTGAATATTTTCATTCACTTTTTCAACCATATCATCATTAACCACAGATGGTTGCCCATTTCGTGTTTCGTTATTAAAATTGGTGCACCCATCACCGAAATATGGAAGGCACTTTCTCATTATTTCGTCATTCATTACATTTTCTATTTAAATCTCTACAAACTGAAGACAAGTTTTAACGGGTTTAATATTCCTTGCTTTTAAAAAAATGGAT
Organism: Trichonephila inaurata madagascariensis; assembly: GCA_019973955.1. Classification (NCBI taxonomy): domain Eukaryota; kingdom Metazoa; phylum Arthropoda; class Arachnida; order Araneae; family Nephilidae; genus Trichonephila; species Trichonephila inaurata. The sequence goes on along the minus strand of BMAV01024945.1, from coordinate 134,833 downwards.
TTCAGAACGCATTTCACAGAAGGCGGGATCGGCAATAGTTTTAAACATTTTGAGCGCTGTCTAACACGTATGGAAACAACACGATCCGGCTGTTGTTGCGTCAATGGACTGACAATGCAACGCTGATCGTGTGTGCGCAAGTGTTGAACTGCAATACTAACACTGTGGTATCGGTAGAATTAAACGGTTTTTAGTTTCCGGATATGCCTCGTATCTAAAAATATTTAAATGCATGAGAAAAGTTTTTAAAACACTTGCTTAAGGGGGACACAGTACGATTTAATTGACCAAAGTCGGTCAAAATATCAAATTTAATTTTTTTAGTCTAAATTATTCTATATATACTTTTCTATAACCTCACAATGTTTGAAAGCTCTAAACTTAAGAAATGCATAATTATTACAGCTTTTACGTTCATTTTTATTCACATCCCTATGGCAAATCAAAATTTTAAACTTACTTATCTCAGAAAGATAAAATAATTAGTTTGTCTTCATTTAAAATGCTAAGGCTCCTTTTCTATTGTGCCTAATGCTTTGAATTTTTTTTACCTATTGCCAATAGTACATGTAACAAAAGTTGGTATGCATTTTTTAATAAAAGCAATACTTATTTTTTTAAAAATAATTAAACTCAGAATTTATAGGTTTTTTAAGGAATTTTCAATAAGCATTCATAAAAAGAGGTATTTTGCAAATACCAATCATGGTATCACAAAACCCATACCAACTTTTGTTTTACATAGTTTGACATACTTGAAATCAAATTTCATGAGTGTATGTAAATTTTTGAAGGAGGAGTAGCATTTTAAAATCACTTCACAAATTTAAGTTTTTTCGTTAAAAAATTATATGGCCAGCTTTTTATGAAATTTTGAACACAAAATCTGTTTTACATAATATACACATATAGAAGGCAATCAAAAAATTTTTAAATTCTTAAATTAAAAATTTTTGCGTAAATCGTACCATGTCCTCTTAACTTTAGTGGTTATCGAAATGATTCAAAATTTTGTAAATACTTCATTAATTTACCACAAAAATAGAACATTGCATAATAAATATAAAGGATGCTAATATTTTTTTTTCACAAGAGCAATCATCATAAAATGTATAACATATTATAATTAATTTCTTAAATTTCACTAAAGGAGTTGAGCTGTGTTATTCTGAATATGATCGATTACATAAGATTTATCTTTTTTTCTTATGAGCATCTGAACTATCTGAAAGTAAATGAAAATAATTAGAGAACATCAGGATTAATATCAAGGAATTATCTAAAGATAATTATTCCCCATATCACAATCAAAGGAACTTAGATGGCTTGGTAATTAATTTCCATTAATAAGAACCAGTAATATGAATATTTATCAAACTGCCTACAGTTCTAAAAGTTTATTCCTTATTAAACCGGCAGTTTATCGTAAGTTAACGGAATGCGTTCACAACTACGTCAGCGATTCTCAAAATGTGGTTGGCGCCCCCCTTGGGAGACGTGCTAACTCTATAAGGGGGGCGAGAGCATATTGAAAAGTTGAAAACAAAAGATTATTTGAAAAAATTATTAATGTACTGAAACTGAAAGTAAACAAACAAAATAATTCTTACAAAAAATCATATATGAAATACATATTTGCACTCATACAATGCATTTATAAATATATCAGTACGGGACAATGTATTTTATAATTAATTTAACAATACTAAGTTAAGAACAAATTTAATAATTAGTACCGATGTCACCATGGGCTTGTCATATATAAAATTTAACTCAAAAAATAACACTTATCTTGATAATTTATCGGTTTAAAATTAATTCCTTAATTGCCGATTAAAGGTAATGATTCGCTCTCCAAAGCCACCGCTTTCCATGTAGGTGCGCGTATGTGATGCATTGAGGTGAATGAAAAGTAATAAATAAATAAAACCTTCTCTAAAATATGTAAATCCTTCCAAAACACTGCTAATGGCCGTTTATTACATTTCAAAACCTTCGGTATAGTTCTAAACATAGCAGTGCACAGAGAAAATCGTACTTCAGAAAGATGCGTATATACGTCCAGAGCAATTAACGTACTGGCTGAGCGTGACGTTTATATACGCCTGTGGCACTTAAGAGGTTAAAGTCGTATTGTAGCTTTAGCGACAAAGTACAGTATTATTGAATTCAATTCATTGTTATTGTATGGAGATGTGCGATGAAAAATATGATTGAATATTGGGTCGCAAATATTGAAAGTTTGAGAAGCACTGAACTATGTGCAATCTATTAATTTTAGCTCAAAAAGGAAATAAATTACATATTTTTATCAGGGATAAAGAATCATACAAATCAATAAATATACTTCTTCCAGCCAAAAGGAACCAATGTTTTAGAGATATTTCAGAAAGAGATTTAGTTTAAAATTATATATTCACTTCTACTCCTAACCTAAAATCATGGTAAATAAAATAACGATTTTAATTTTAAATAAAAGGAACAAAGACTTAGGAAATGAGCTCATGCTATATATTTCGCCATATATTCCACGAAAAAGCTTTAAAAAAATATTTACGATATTATATTTATTGGTTGCGTGTGAAACATCTGTTCTTTAAAACAAACAATAAAAAATGGATTGTTAATTTTTTTTTTAATTTCTGAAGTTTTGGATTAAATTATTAAAATTTTTTCACATCAGTGAGTGAGCGTATATTAACATCGCACTATTCAGCTACTCCAGGGCTTTTGGTGACAGACTTCGTAATTTTGAACCATGATCAAATAATGAGGATAACACCTGGCCTGCCTCCTCCCTCTTCTAACTCCCACACCAACCAACGGGAGGACGTTTGGGCGTCGACATATTAAGAGTGCATCAGCCCCATCTGCCCTGCGAGTCTTGGGTGGTACTAGGCTCGAACTTATGACACGCCAGCCAAGAGTTCATTGCCTTGACCAATATGCGACCACTGCCACATTTTTCGTATCAGAAACGAATAGGAAAAAATAAGCATCTAAAAGCGTTTAAAAGTGAAAAAAACAAAAAAAATAACGCACAAAACTGTATGATACGAAAATGAACCTTTACAAGTTACAATATTAAAAATACACTTGTGTGTGAATTCAATGAAATTATTGAAGAGGTGTGTATAGCGAGACAAAATACCCGTTGCCGCTGATTCATTACAATTGTCCCTAACAGCATAATGGACCGAAATTTTATTTCTTATTAAAGGTTTATAAATAATTCGTTGTCTTCGAAACGTACAAATACAACTATAAACAGCAAATGAATACAAATTATATTAAATACAAAATGAGCATTGAATACAAATGATAACGGCTATAAAACACTAATGACCGAGATGAAGACTTAATTCAGATTGTAGAGGGTATCAATAATATATGGTGAAAAAAAGTTCATAACACATATTTTACTTCAAATGTTTAATAATATTTCTGAAAAGAATTCAAAAATATCTATATTAATATACTTGCAGAAAGATATAAATCACGTAGTTACGCGTTAGGCTAAAAATAATTGTCAATATATAGTGTACTCAATAATTTAGATCTATGTCTGGTATCAAACACAATGTTTAGAAGTAGCCCTAGCCATCCAAGCAATGATAAATGAACAGCCGTCATCACCACTGAAACAGAGATTAAGCCCAGGTTTGGTTACTCCGTTGGTAAAAAAATATCCCTAAAAAATACCAAAAGGCGACATTTTCCCTGGGGAATATAGCTGTCCATAGTAACAGGTTTGAAGATTGAAAGCCTCGTTTAATGCCTACATAAAAGCATAAAAGGAAATCGGTGGCTTAAAAGAAAAGAAAAGGATACAATCTCAAATATTGATCACTGTCACAAAGAAGTATTTTATCATGTGAAAAAGAATTTCCTTCTTTGTGTTGGAAAAAGAAAAATGTCCTACATTTTTCTTTCATTTAAGTATTGATAATTTTTATTTATGAAAAAGTTATATTATAAATGAGATTTAATATTTCTTCGGAATAACTTAGTTTATTTTAAAAATTTATAAATAAATCGGTAGTGTTGATTTAAAAAAATAATTTAAGGTATCCGACTACGTTCGGAACCATGATTTTAAAAAAGCGCATAAATGGATAATTTTCATGATATTTAGTGTCACTTATATTAGAATATATGTATAAAATTGTTTTAAGGACACATTATGACAAAAAAAAAATGATTTAAATACATTTCGGCAAAAAATTACCTTAGAATAACCTTTTTTTCCAAATGTTCTCCTTTTGTAAAAAATGCTTCTATTGTATTAATATTTTGCCTGTATATAGCTGAGACCTCTGTAAAGAGGCTCAACTAGGAATTTTGAAACATTCAAATTATTTTCAGAGTTACAACCATTTGAAATAATTATCGGCGTATTTTCTTAAAATTTTTCCCTTCTGTTTTCGTAAAACATGGATAAACCAACTTCCGAGTTATGCGTTTCAAAAATTCTAGTTGAGCCTCTGTACAGAGGTCTGAGCTGAATACAGGCAAAATATTAATACAATAGAAGTATTTTTTACAAAAGGAGAACATTTGGAAAAAAGGTTGTTTTAAGTTAATTTTTTGCCAAAATATTGTATTTAAATAATTTTTGTTGTCATAATGTCCTTAAAACCATTTCATACATGTATTCTAATCTAAGTGACACTAAATATCATAAATATTATCCATTTATACGCTTTTGCAAAATCACGGTTCCGAACGTAGTCGGTTACCTTAACACAGGAGATTGATAAATTTGAATAATTCCAACATCATATGTATGCATAAAATATTTTCTTTTAAGAAGTGTGTCGTCAACTTATAAAACTAATAAAATTGATCTAAAATGGCATTTGAAAACATTTTAGAAGTTAACCATCTAGTTTAAGGAACATAAAATATTTTATAGTGTTGAGAATTTTTTGAATAATTTCAGAAGTAACACAAAAGTTCCTTTTTCTGTTTTTCGATACACCCCGTTATGCTAACAATTCTATATTAACATACGAGCATAGTGATAATATTCTTTTAAGGCCAGCTCTTGGTGGAGGCTTTAACACTACTTAAATACCAGAATATCTGCTATCCGTTTTTATTTAAAAGAAACTTTACAGAAGGTTGGAAAATCATACAAAATTCATACTTGTATGAAAAATGTTGAGCAATAATATTTGCACTATATGTTTATTTAAAGAATCATCATTACTTTTCCCCGTTAAGATATTTGTACTTCTCAATTCTCAAACAAGCAAAACTAGAACGATTGCTTTTCATTTTAATAATTTTTTTATTATTAAAAGAAAATATATATTAACATGTAACATATGAATCGGTTTATGTATTATGAGGCGCTTAGGAGAATAAGATTAATCAATTGAATGTAACTAGTTAAAATTTGTATTGCTTAAAAGTAATTATGAGTCTTCTGAATTGATACCCTTAGTAGAAATAATTTTTTTAAGAATGAACATATTAATGGGCATTAGTATTGTTAAAAAGTAATTCCTTTTTCCAGTCGTATTCTGGTAAGATAATTTAGGTGTTATGGTAACAACTGAAAATAATCCCAATGTCCCGTAATTACGCCCTGATGATCCTAACAATGATGAATGTATTTTCATTACTTCTTTAGGGAATACCATGGGAAACGATTGACCTTAATTGATGCATTTTGTTCTCAAAGTTGATTGGATTCCACACAGTTGTTAAGGGTTGAATTGTACGTATACAGAAGTTCCCTTGAATTCCTATGCACGTATTGTTACATTATATCTTCCTGAATGAATTATTTTTCTGATTAATGTTTCATTCTAAATACCATTACTGTAATATTATAGTAAGTGTGCATAATATTATGTTATGTACAAAGTATCATTCATTATAAAAAAGGAATATGTATTAACAGATATACATAATTTTAACTTATTATTCATTACCGTATCCATCCACGTGATTTTAGTGTTTATATACTTAACATCTGTTAAATAACGTCTATTGATGTAATTTTTTACAAACGAATATTTCTTCTGTATTTCTTTTTTTAATCATGCTTTCTTTACATTTTATGCAGACGATTTTTTGCTCTTATATTTTTCATTAGTTTTTTAAGCTCCTTTGTTAAATCTAACAACATGTTTTTGTTCCATGAATATGAAACTTATTTATGGAACTTTTGATAATATTTGTTTGTGATTGTGCTTATTGAAAGAAAGGAAAATAAATTCAACTTGAAAACGATGTATTGGCTAACCGTAATTATTGACAGATTAATATTTATTTAAGCGTGCGGATGTTTATAGTTCGAACAGCAAAATCATTCAATCCATGAAATGCTTTTTTTAAATTAAAATATTAGATTTAATGAGAAAGAGCTCTTATTTTCTTGGCATATTTTTGTAGGATTCTTTTGACGTTGATATTTTAATAATTTGCTTAGTCCTATTTTAGTCAACGTCAAGGGTGTTAAACTCAAAGTCTAACCTGGGTCAAACAAACAAGGTTTATCTTTTAGAGGGCCGCAACAAACTAATATTTATAGAAACGTAGGTTTATTTCGAATAATACATTATAATAAACGTAATAAAAGAACAAGTAAAATGTAATGTTTGCGTCCGAACATTTGACATTTTTTTCTGCTGCTATCTTGCCTATTTTGGAAGAAATTTTGTTAGTAGTGATTACCTTCAAAAAACTAACCCAAAGAGAGCGTCATTCATACTATTTATAACAGGAGATTTGTTTCCTTTCATAACTGAAAATAAATACTCGCACCAATGAGTACTTCAAGGGGAAAAAAAATAAGGAAAAATTTCATTTGCGAATTTTTGAGTATTTTCAAACGTGGCTGGTTGATTGATTGAATATTAACGTCGCACAGTTCAGCTACAGGAGGGCTTTAGGGAAAGCCCTTGTGTAGCTAAACAGAGCGACTTTAATATTCAATCAATCTAACGTGGTTGGTAAATATTTGTAAAATCAGGCACGATTAGAACCAGGCAGATTGGAAATAAATATTAAACCTGTTTTTACCTCAGTTTTCCGTCTTACCTCTAATTTCCCATATGATTATTTCCGTCAAAGTGAAATGGAAGCAGATCGTGATATTATTGGTCATGCCACGATTAATTTGCATAACGCTTGACTTTTTTGCATCCCAAAATATATAATGACATGTGATCTGCTTGTTTGATTTATTTATAATAAGGACTGCTTTTTAAAACGTTTGCACGATTTATAGTTAAATTAATATTTTTAGGCTTAAGATTTTCAACCATTTATTAACAAATTTCATATTTTGAGTTTTTAGATTTTTATTTAATGGTTTTAAAGTTACTGCGGAAAGGATCGCGAACTCATTTCATTATAATTCGCATCGATACTTACGTATTATCGTAACCTAGGCGACATTCTATGAGACGAAGCACATGGATGCCAATTTAGCGAGTACGACACATAAGAAATCGGGGTTGCCAACTTGGCGAGTTATTAATAGAAATGTTAAATGCTGCGATAATACGCAAGTACATTCGCATCAGTGCAAGTTTATGCATTGTGTGCTTGAAGTGAGCACCCAGGAGCTCGAGACCTGAACGGGCCCGGATAAGCTGGACTTAACAGATATTCTGGTTATAAATTTCAATCCACTAGTGAAATGGAGACCCGTAGATCTTTTGCGTCCAGGGCCCCAATTGAGCTTAAATTGGCACTGATTCACATCATATACACTCATGGACAAAAACATTAGTGCACCAGAAGGAGTCGTCAAAATGAAACGAAATTTTACATACGTAATGACTACTTTGATATAAGTAAATGATAAGAAAATCAAAGAAAATGGATCATTTATTTCAGAGAAAAAGGCAAAAGAAAAAAGGATTTAATACCCGGTTGAACCCTCTCTAGCGCGATCCAAGATGCGATACGATCGGGCATTGAAGCAAACAAGTTGTGTATGATGTATTGAGACATTTCATTCCATGTTTGCTGTAACCTTGCCCCTAGTTCGTTCAAACTCATGGAATGCCCAACTCGCCGTCCCAAATGACCCCCGATAGCTCGATTGGAGAAAAATCTTGGGATCCGGCAAGCCAAAGAAGGTTAGTAACAGTGAGGATACAGTCTTGTGACACCCCTGCCGTGTGAGGCCGAGCACTGTCTTGTTAAAAAATGGCTCCTGGGAGGCATTACATGAGTGGTAACACATGTGGTAGCAGGATTTCATGGACATACCGAAGGGCTGTCATGGTGCCACGGATCAATACTGGGGGTAACCGTGTATTGTAGGCAATGGCATCCCATACCATCACACCAGCTGTGAGAGTGGTGTGTCACTGTAAAGCAAAGGCAAGATTGAGGCGTTAAACACGGAGTCTCTACACAAGAATCCGATTGCCATTACTGCTGAGATTGAATCTGGATTAGTCGCTAAAGACTACCTAGTTCCATTCCTGTGTAGTCCAGTTTCCTCGTATGACACCACTCCAAACGGAGGGGTCGATGGATGGGCGTCAAGAGCAGCACACGCAATGGGCGCTGCGATGCCAAATGTCCTTCAGGCAGGCACCTTTGTATGCTTCGAAAACACACAGATGACCCCTTGTTAAGGTGCTGCCTGTGACTGGATGGCGGCCAATGAAGCAGTTGGCTGTAAACGTGCATTTCTTACGATGTGGCAGTCTTCTTAATGAATGGTCTGTCAAGGGCGTCCTGAGCCTGGTCTTCGTGTAAATGACATCTCTCGGATCCACTGGTCCCAACACCTCCTCACAACACAATCAGAGTGGCCTAATTGACGAGCTACTCGCCTAGCTGACCACCCAGCTTCCATCATGCCGATGATTCTCCCCTTCTGAAACTTCTAGAGCCGCTCATATTGCCTTCAAAAATAGCGTAATGGCATGCCTACCTCAGCTTTTCCTTTGTAAACGATTCAACGCACTCAAACAAGCTTTGGTTACCTCTAAGCTTACTTACCAAGCTCTTTGCGACGACGCTGGACATCATTGGGAACTGGAGCGCAGAGCGCTCCTCCGTCCCATACTGCTGTATAGAGGCGCGAAAGTTGAAGAGCCTTCATGGAGTTCGCCTTCCCTGATTGGTGGACGAGGAAGGAGGCTGTGGGAGGAGCTAGGCAGGAGAGTTTCAGCGGTTAACATTGTGAGTTCAAACTCTATCGGCTGTACCTGTTGTCATTCAGAGAATTTAAGTTTAAATGATAAGAATGCCTGTGTGGGTAGCGAGAAATTAATTTAAGATTAAAATTAAATAAAAAAGAATAAAAATTACAATATGAGATACAAAATTTAAGCAATTAGATGGGGTCATTCTCCACCGGAGAATGACAGACTTTAGATTTATGGGGGGGTTATAAGAGTCCAGTAAGATACGCCTGGGTCTTTTTTTATTGTAATTTGGGTCATAATTTTCAAGATTTAAAATATTAGAATTATTACTATTAGGAAGTGAATTGAAAATATTAACTGCAAGTTTTTTGATATACTGTTTAAAAGGTAGAATTTTAAGTACTTTATAAATTTCTTTGTTTTTAGTATACTTGCAGGATCTGGTGATATTTCTTAAGAGAGAATTCTGAGCATATTCAAGTAGTTTAATATTAGAATCGGCAGCATATCCCCACACAGGACATCCATAAGTTAAAATGGGACGCAAAACGGCAGTGTAAAGAAGTACTTTATTATAGAGATACATATGAGAATTCCGGCAGATTAAGGGGAAAATTGAGCGATAAGCGTTCCGGAATTTGGTACGCGCGTGTATAATATGTTGTCTCCAAGTGAGCTTTTTATCGAGGATTAATCCTAGGTACTTCGTGCTCTGAGACCATTGAAGTTGTGTGGAATACAGAGTAGGTGTGGTGCAGGGTGTCCTTCTCCTGGTGAAGAGTATTGCAATTGTTTTGTCTACGTTAATTTTAATTTTCCAAGTGTTAAAAAAGTCTTCTAAAAGTTTAAGGTGTGAATTTAAAGCTATTGTAATTGTTTTGTGATTTTTGTAAGTGGCTGAGATGGAGGTGTCGTCCGCATAAATGTTAGTCATGGTTTGAGGGTGAGTGGGAATATCGTTAATATAAATGTTAAATAAAATTGGCCCGAGCAAACTGCCTTGGGGCACTCCAAATTTAATAGAAATAATAGAGGAAAGAGCGCTATTTACTCTGACTTTGTAAGACCTGTTCACGAGATAAGAATTGATTACATGAATTAGTGCAGGAGGGAAATTATAGTTAATTAGCTTATAGATGAGACCACTGACCCAGACCCTGTCAAAAGCCTTCTGAATGTCGAGAAAGACAGCCCCAGTGGACCTGCCTCTCTGAAATCCAGAAGAGATTTTTTCAGCTAGCCTAAGCAGTGGGTGATAGGTGGAGAGATGCCTGG
>BMAV01024945.1:100035-119430 GCA_019973955.1 Trichonephila inaurata madagascariensis | reverse complement strand
GGAGAAGGTCATGAAGGTTTGATTAAAGTTAATTTACGATCGAAAAAGCTTCTGAGAGAGAACCATTATTTTTCTCTATTCCGAGAACGATATATATTCGAATTTAAAAGCAATAAGACTGCTGTTTTGTTTCAGAAACAGAGTTTGTTTGTTTCCACTTAGACATTTACGTGAAGTGACTATATAAGTTTCATAAGGTTTTTCTCCGGTAATTTGATAAGGAAATATAAAGATAACGTACAAAAAACCAATTTTAACACATTGTCTAAATTTATCAGATATATGGGGAATATATCGATTAATTTATCTTTTATGAAGAAACACTACTTTAAAACAGAGTTTACACATTGTTTGAATAAGTTCTACAAATGTTTTTCATGCGGAAAATATAAAAATAAAAACATACAACAAACAAACTGTAGAATGACATTGTTTAAGAGGACATGGTACGATTTACGCAAAAAATTTTAATTTAAGGATTTTCAATTTTTTTTTTTTTTTGGTTGCCTCCTATGGGCGTATACTGTTATGTAAAACAGATTTTATGCTCAAAATTTCATAAAAAGCCAACCATTTAATTTTTAAAGGAAAAAACTTAAAACTTGTTATGTGGTTTTAAAATACTACTCCTCCTACAAAAATTTACATACACACATGAAATTTTACAAGTACATCAAACCACGTATAATAAAAGTTGGTATGTGTTTTGCGATTACATGATTGGTATTCGCACAATACTTCTTTTTATGAATGCTTATCGAAAATTCCTTAAATGAAATATAAATTCTGAGTTCAATTATATTTTTTAAAAAATAAGTATTGCTTTGATTTAAAAATGCATACCAACTTTTGTTACATGTACTATTAGCAATAAATAAAAAAAATTCAAAGCATTAGGCACAATAGAAAAAAAGCCTTAGTTTTTAAATGAAGACAAACAAGTTATTTTATCTTTCTGAGATAAGTCCGTTTAAAGTTTTGATTTGCCATAGGAATGTGAATAAAAACCAACATAGAAGCTATAATAATGCTGCTTTTCTTAAGTTTAAAGCTTTCAAATTTTGTGAGGTTAAAGAAATATGTATAAAGAATAATTTAGGCTAAAAAAATTATATTTGATTTTTTGCCCAATTTTTGTCAATTGAATCGTACCGTGTCCCCTTAAAACACTAAAAATAAGGTACACATAATAAAAAAGGGGAAGTTTTTATTCAAATGAACTTTTTTTGAGATTTTGATTAATTAAATTAAATTCATGTTTAAATTTATATAATTGAAATCGTAACAAAAAAGGCAATTACTATTGTGACGATGGATCTCATAATTCTAAATAACAGTTAAGAGGTCTCAGGGGTGTTTACTTTCTCTAGAGGTTTGAAATTATAAACAATATTCAAACATATATAATTCTTTGAAATTAAAATTAAATAATTTGAAATTTTTACACATTATTTATAAATGTGAATGGGGCTTCAGAAAAGTATAAAATGTTTAAGTTATAACGATAATTTTCAAAATTATAAGCATATGAACATAAGAAAAAGCCCAGGAATCTTCAACTGACCCCTGTTCAAGATGAAGAAACCCATCACTAATAATCCTATAATTGCTTCAAAGGCTAGTCAATAAACAGTCATTCAAAAATACATCTCAGCTAAAAGAGGAAAAATTAACAAAACATGTTCAGAAAATGTCTCTAAATAAAATTAACAAAACTAGTTCATAGTTTTCTGTTGTACAGTAGAATAAAACAAAATTCTAAAATTGAAAGAAATCAAAATGGTTAACAATAAATACATATGCAAAAAATTCATCACTACCATACATTAACATAAATTTTAAAAGTGCCAAAATTCATTAGAAATTTAAATTTGAAATAAGACTATTTAAACTAACTCGTATACTTCTTGTTATAAGGCAGTTTTAGTCAATTATTTGAATGCATTTTTTGGAGAGAGTAGCATTTATATAATAACTAATTTAAATACTCCACAGCATAAAACATACTTTTTTACTGTTATTTCATTTAAATAGTCAAATTTAATTTCATTGCAGTAAAAAATCGAACAGATTTGTAAAACTGCTACAATTATTACTTTTTACGTATTTATTATGCGGTTGATTTAATAATGCGTGAGTATAGGGCCTTATTAAGTAGAGGTATTTGATTTAGAGACAATAGTTAGCTTGATGCCATGAATGCTTTTTTAGTTTCTAAAACATTTTTTGGTATCCTTTCGCTTCACAAGACTGGTTTGAGAACTTTGACAGCATCATTCAAAAACTTATCCGGTTCTCTTTCTAAAAATATTTTAAATAAATTAGATAACAGAACTCAGTATAAAAATCCTTGATTGAATTGTGTTTATAATTAGCTCAGTGATCTAAAACTTATGAACTATTTTTTTTCTTAATAAAAAAAGTGAAACATGGCTTTTCTATATTAACTAATATTTGAAAAAGTTTTAAATTAAACAAAATTGTAGGGTAATTTATTTATTATATATTTTAAGAGAATTTATTTTTAAAAAGTTTAATTACTGAGAGATAGAATTAATTATCTCATTACTCTATTATGTATTCGTTAAGGCTACAAAATACTTTAAAAGTACAAAAATACCATAAAGTTTGTTTTTGCATTTTTTCTTGGCTCATTTAGAAGCTTACTTCCAAATTATGCAATTAATATTTAATTAGTTTTAGATATATCGGAAGTTTTCCGAGAATTAACGAGTCGTACAATTTTTGCCTATATAAAATTTTAATGATTTTTTTTTCTTTTCAAATTTCTAATTTTGTGGGGATGCAAGTGGTTTCTAATTTTTTTCATTACCCAAACATTTTTTTTTCTGTTTCATGCTATTCTTTCATTATTTTATGGGTACATTAAACACGGGGGCTTTGTGTCAGACAGATCACCTGACCGAAACATTTGCCAATGCACCTCAGTACCCAAGGTCATGAAAAATGAGATGGGCACAGTAGGCCTTGACCATCTATGGACTGCTGTGCCACTGATTTTAGTTTGAGAGTTTAAAATTACAAAATACAAAACAAAAAATATTTAGAGCTAAAAATTATATTTAATTATTTAGAAAATGTGAAATTTAGTATATTTTTAGAATTTATGACTTTATTTCGTGTTCAGGTAAAAAAAAAATATTATCTTTGACAGAGATCCAAAATTTAAATTCCGCTCTAAATTTTACTTCCAGTAATTAAATATATATAAAACAATATTAAAAATCAAGCATTTTTTCTTACAAAAATGTAGCCATTTCAAAAATTATAAAACAATAGCTCACCAAAATAGGTTTTTTTTTTTTTTCAAAATACATTGAATATATTCATTTTATTTGTAAAAAAGTTACCGTATAGCCTTAGTAGCAAAAATGTGAGGATTTAGAGGAAATTTCTCTTCACTTTTGAGGGAAAATGGGGAATCTTAAATATAAGCAAAGTAATTATTTTTCTAATCAAAATACTATATACATAATATTTTAAGGTATCCGACTACCCTAAAATCATAATTTTTTAAAAAAATGGACAAATTTTTTTTATGATTTTATTTTATAGGCTATCTTAGTAGCTTCATAAAAATACCAAGGTTTCTATTTTCCATTCACTAGAAAAAAAACCACACGTGTTTTAGTAAAAGCAGATGCCACACAACTTTACATAAGATGTCAAACATTAAAATGCGTTTTACTCAAAATGGGTTTTTTTCGAAAAACTCAAACGGGGACAGCGAATGCTCAAAAAGTTTTTAAAATAATTTGCTAAAATTTTGTGTGTATGTTCTGCATAACAACAGAAGTGTTTTAACCTTCAGATTTATCAATCACTGTTTTATTACAAAATTTACAGCTCTTTATGTGAATTCAGAAACTATTTTTTTAAGCAATTTCCTATAACAGCTGAGATAAAGTGCTCTAGTTTTTGTAAAAATTAAGGTATCCGACTACGTTCGGAACCATGATTTTAAAAAAGCGCATAAATGTATAATTTTCATGATATTTAGTGTTCCTTAGATTAGAATACATGTATAAAATTGTTTTAAGGAACATTATGACCAAAAAAAATATTTAAATACAATATTTTGGCAAAAAATTAACTTAGAATAACCTTTTTTTCAAATGTTCTCCTTTTGTCAAAAATGCTTCTATTGTATTACTATTTTGCCTGTCTATAGCTCAGACCTTTGTACAGAGGCTCAATTATGATTTTTGAAAAATTCAAATTATTTTCAGAGTTACAACCATTTGAAATAATTATCGGTATATTTTCTTAAAATTTCTCCCTTCTGTTTTCGTAAAACATGGCTAAACCGACTTCCAAGTTATGCATTTCAAAAATTCTAGTTGAGCCTCTGTACAGAGGTCTGAGCTATGCACAGGCAAAATATTATTATAATAGAAGCATTTTTCGCAAAAGGAGAATATTTTGAAAATGGGTCATTCTATGTTCATTTCTTGTCAAAATATTGTAAAATAATTTTTTATTGTACTATTACTCTTAAAATAATTTTATATACATTTTCTAATCTAAGTGACAATAAATATCATAAATATTACCCATTTACACGCTTTTGCAAAATCACGGTTCCGAACGTAGTCGGATGCCTTAAAATATCTCTTATCTTGAAGGTCACTTCAAAAAGGAATAGCAAAGTAATACATCAAAATTGAAAAATTGAGAATTTGTTCATTTACTATTTCTACAGAGCGGGCTCCATTTATGCAATATTTTGTCAATTTTTACCCATTTTTTTCCCATTTTAGTAGTAATATTTATTTTTCAATTCTTAATTTTAGTCTTTTTTTCTTCTTAAAATGTACTAAATAAATCTCCAAACCACAAAAAAAATCTCCATATATCCATTATTTTTTTAAAAAAAGTTGTCGCAAGTAGTCGGATACCTGAAGCAAAATAATCCTTTTTTAGAAGCCCAGTGGGTGAGTGGTGGTGCTTCACGCTTCCACACCACAGGTCCGAGTTTCAAACCTCGGGGTGGGCAAGCTCGCGACTCAGCCTTTCATCTCTTCAGAGGGTCAAAAAATGAGTACCAAGCTTGATTGGAAACTTAACACTGGAGGTTTCCCGTCAGACTGACCACCTGATCGGAACATCCTCTCTTGCACCTCAGGGCCCAAGGTCACGTAAACTGATATGGGCACAGTAGGTCCTGGCCCTCATGGGCTGTTGCACCACTGAGTTAAGTTAAACCTTTTTTAAAACAAAAAAAAAAGACATTTAAAACGAAGAGTGCCAAAAATGTTAAATTGAGTGTTTTTCTGTATTTTTCAATGCGTCCCTTTAAATTTATATGGTTCTAGAAATGGAAATTTCTTTTTTTATTATTAAAAGAACTGATGGTTCTGAGATGTTGGTTCAATAGAGATGTTAATTTTATTTTATATATGTTATTTTTATCAACTTATTTTATAGTTTACTATTCACTAATCGACTAATGTTTTTGAATTATGTTAAATGAAATCTGTGATAAAGTAGAAAGAGCTATCACAGAAAAGAATTTTTATTTACCATCAACAGAACGTTATTAAAATTACAATATAACAATTAGTTAATTTGATTAAAATCCCCTAAGCGAGTAGTTCCAAACATTTAAAAATAGGAAATAATTTCAATTCGATTGAGATGAAAAGGAAAATTCTGTATTGATGTTTGTTTTCCGGTTGCTCATATTTCTATATGACACTGTGTGACTTCTTTAAGAAGGTGCGGCACCTGAATTTATGGAAAAAAAATCGATTTTCACTTTTTCATATTTTGAAATATTTCTATTTAAAATGATACACGGTATAAGAAAATACGATATTAAAAAGTATTTTTATTTATTTATTTATTTGAATGAAGCTACTTCTTCATGCGCATCAAATGAGCTCTACTAGGAGCACCTGTGTTTCTCCTTGCATAAATTTCTGATGAACGCAAATCTGTTGTTCAGGTGGAAAAATGATAGTGTATGGGTTTATCCAAAAGTGTATGAGCGCACGATGTGGTGTTAATAACATCATATGGTCAGTGATTCCAAGATCAACCTTTATGGAATTGAAAACTCTAAAATTAGGCATAAATATGGATGTTGCACAGTTCAATGTGAGCCATGAAGTAAAATTAATGATCTTAAAATATTGTGATATTGAAGCAAGTTATAACTGTGCTCGCAGGATTCCTGTAGTCCAACGAAAGCATCTTGAGATCCCCTCCCCCCCAAAAAATAGGAAAATTGTTTAAAATGATGAAAAAAAAAATGGAAAATTAGAAGTCTTTTGTAGGCGCAGAGGGTAAAGGAAACGCTTCATGTACTTTTGAAAATACTTAAAAAAGTAAATGCTAAATAAACTACAAATTTTTATTGTTTTATAAAAAAATTACAAATTTTATCATTTGGAAACCTTTATAATTTATATATTTATTTCCATAGCGTCCACGTCACACAAGTTTCTTTTTCCCTTCATTGTATTATTCCCTTTTTAGAACTCAAAAATATATACTCAATATCTTAAGTGCACTTATACTTCATGCATGTTTAAAGCTTTGCAAGTTTAAAAAAATGACTAAAATGCGAGAAAATGTATATAAATTATCGATAGTATACTAATCTAAGTGTTTAAACTGGTTTCAGTCGAATCCGAATTCTTGCTAAGGAACAAACAACGTATAAAAGTGCACACGTTCAGAACTTTCCCTTATACCAGCGCTTTTCAAACAGTGAGGCGTGAATAAAAAAAAACATTTACGCTGATATAATACACTTATAAATGTTTCAGTACTACACAATGCATTTTATAATTAATTTAACAATACTAAGTTAAGAACTAGTTTATTAATTTACCAGTTCCCTCACGAGCTTGTCATATATGTATACGTAAAATTATATGCAAAAATTATCACTTATCTGAATAATTTTTACGTTGTATAATTAATCCCTTAGTTGCCGATTAAAATTTACGTGATTCGCTCCCCAATGCCATCGTTTCGCACATATGCAAGCTGTGTGGTGTATTGGCGGGGAGGGATAAAGGGAATAAATAAGTAAATCTTTTGCAGACACTGTCAAGGTCATTTTATTGTATTCCAAAGCCTTCGGAATAATTTTATGGATAGCAGTGACAGAGAAGATCGTATATCGAAAAGATGTATATATACATCCGGATCAATTTACTCACTGGCTGAGCGAGACGTTTACATACGCCGGCAGTACTTAAAAAGTAAAAATCGTATTGTAGATTTAGCGTCAGAGTATCGTATTATCGTATTTATAATGCATTGTTATTGTATCAGGGGGCGCGATGAAAATTATGATTGAATATTGGGTCGCAGGTAGTGAAAGTTTGAGAAGAACTGCCTTATACCCAATAGTACTCTATCAGATTCTACAGTGAGTTGAGTCCGCAGTGTAGTTGAGTGGTTAGGTTTTATGATTTAATATTACTAGTCATAAAGATCAAGCCATCCCTATTGAAATTGATATTGAACAATATCTTGTATTTAAATACTGTCAAGATTGATTTTTTAATATCTAATTCACATTTTCTTAAAATTAGAGTACCATCTCATTTTGATAAATATATTTTTCTCATTACTTATAAAATTAAATAAAAGGAAGTGTGGGGGGTTTTGGTAAAGTAATATATTTACAAGTTCTAAATAAATTGGCCTTAATCGTAATTTCTTAAATGTTGTTTAATCTTATTAAAATTTTAGAAAATACAAATCATAATAAGTTGTATTTTTTTCTCTTTGATTTTACTGTATTACCATGAACTTTTGAAATAAATCATTAAGCTAAGTACATTTCTTTGTAAGATAAATTATTTCAATTTACAATCAGTATCATCAGAAGACAATTTTTCATAGTTAAAATGTATAGGAATATTTTTGATTTCATATACGTCTTTTTATGTTTCATAATTTACAACTGAAAACAAAACTTTTTTAAAAAATTTCGTGTATCCCTTATTGTAATACATACATATAACATATAATAGTTTAGAAAGAATAAACATTTAAAATCTGGTCATTAATTTCTGCCAACAAAATTAAGGGCTTGTGGGTGTGTGAAGCTGTATATAGTTAATATGCACATAATTCAAGTGTAATTATTAGCTCAAGCAAGTAAATAACCACCAGATTTTTCAATATGAAATACAGATGGTGTTTTCCATAATCCCTTTTCATAAATCAACGCCATCGGACATTTTTCTCCAAGGCATTAGACAGGAAATTAAACCAGGAAGAAAAATTGTGTTTATTTTTCCTGCTTAGAAAATTCACGCATATTTTCAATGAGATAAATCTGGGTACTTCAATGCAGATTCCATTATATTCTTAGAGTCCGCATTAAATTCCTATCCTCGATTATGGCTGTTGCAATAGTGAAGATTATCAGATATGTCTCTCTCTCTCTCTGTACTCTTCCTGAATTTTAATACTTTTGCAATAGATCATTTATTTCCATTTCCTAAGCCAAAGGATACTGTTATTTTTAGAACTGGGAAACTATAAATATATTTTAAGATACACAGCACTTTTTTTTCAAAAAGAAAAGACAATATTATCGAAAGTAATTAGTTTCTTTTTAATATTATATCATTAAATTGACTCTGAAGAAAAGTCAGTTCAGTTTTAATTCAGCCTAAAATTTAGGAAACAAATAAATTGAACTATCGAAATTTTTAAGAAATAGCCTGAGGAAGTGAAACATTTTTGTCGATAAAAATTGGTCTAAGAAAAAAAGACATTTAAAATTTTTAAATAGATTTTGAGATTGATGACACTCAGAAAGTTTCCAGCATCTTTAGAAGTTAATTGGATTTATTGTAACAGATTTATTTATCTGGATATTAGATCTTGGATCTAAGATTTGGATCCAACCTTCGGAAATGATGCATCACCAAACAATAAAAATAATTGTATTAATAGTTGTGTTATATCTAAGAGAGAATGTAGACTTAATCCGTTTCAAAATTTTACTATAATTAAATAATTATGAGCCTTCGTGAATTTTAATTTACATTCAGATATGATGTGAATATTTTAGTTACGCTCAATGTTTTACTTTAAATCATATATCATTTTCAGAACATTATTAGTTTCTTTAAGAAAGGAAAAGAAATATATTTTAAGATATACGTGAGGATCATCAAAATTAAATTACATTAAGGGTTGCGCATTTTATTGCTGAGTCACAGGAAAGTTATACCACAAGTGGTAATTTTGATTCATGGTTAAGGGCTAAAAATTAAAACCAGAAACCCCCTATTTAGTAATATATTACCCGCTAGAATACTTGTAGAAAAGTTATTTACACAAAATTAGTTGTGCTTTAAAATTATTTAAATTAATTTTCATGTTATAAAACTATATTCATTCGTTAAAAATATTAAATACATTCCCAAATGCACCCATGTTATACTAACTATAGCGACATATATTCAAATCAAATCTAGTAAATATTCTAAATTATGCATTGCATTTCAGACTTGAGTAGTTTACGTTGTTCATTCTATATAAAATTTAAATAATTCATGAGCACAAGTACATTTTACAAAAAATAGGGAAAATTTACTGAAAAAAAAAAGTTTTTCCCGTCAGATATTAACAAATCATTGCATGCTGCTTACGATTTTCGCAAAATGTTACCAGAAATTTTAGCGAATCAGATTTCTTCAAAGCCATAATTCTGAATAGGATATAATTTCAATGTATCAGAAAAAGCTTAATTTTATTTGGTATAAGTTAAATTCATTCTAAGTTCCTTCAACTAAACCCTCTTTCTAAGAATTTGTACTCATTCACATGAAGCTAAAATTGAGTTAGTTTATAGTACTTGCATATAAATGGTATTTATTTGCTAAAATGATTGAAATTTGCTACGTTATAAGTGTTTTTAAAAATAGTCTATGAAGAACCAATTCGTAAAAATAATCTCGATAATGTTATTAACTCTTAACAATACCTTATAGTGTTATTATCTATATTTTGTTGTGAGATAAATTATTATTTAGTTGATTCATCTATTAAGATTTTTTTTTATGTTCCCTTGAGTTATTTTTTCAACTGAGCTCCCATTTATTTTAAGAATTTTTTCCATTCCAGTATTCAAAAAGTTAAAGTTAAGTACACTATAGCGTTCTTGGCGACACGTTTCTTATTACGTCTAGTAATCTTAATAGTGTCATATAACTGTACAAGTTCTCATTTAAAATCTTTTTCAGTTGTGTAAAGTTGGGAAATACCAACTTGCCGGAATTTTTCTACAAATTACAACACTATTACAAAAATACAATAATAATAAGGAAAATATTTTTACAAGAAAATTATTAAAAACTGTGTTAATTATTAACATATTTTTAAATAATTGATTAAAAAATCTGATATTTTTGAATACTTATATAAGACCAGAAAACATGTACTTAAAAAAAAATTACGATTTGTTACATTTCTTTTTTTTAAAAAAATGTTATTAATATCACTTACATTTATATCCTTTGATTTTGAATCAAATTTTTAATATCGACTGAAGCTTTTCTTGTAAGGGATTTGCTACGAACCAGGGCTCTCCAATCATAATTTCTTGAGAATAAAAAATCCTACTTGTAAATTCATAGAAAATGCTCTTCTAATACATTTCTGGTGAACCCAAAATAATTGTTCTTTTATTGGAAATAATTTGTTTATACAAACAAAAATCACCCAAAATATTAAAAGAAGGGAACAAGTCAAGCTACATATAAACAAGACAATCCATCATCATGTTTAGAAAAGGACCCCTAGCATTCAAATATTCCATTTTCTACTTTAAACTTTTCCGACTCAGACGCACTAAGCAGAATATTAAGATAAATATGAATTTACTCGAGATATGAAAAATATACTTTATAGTAAAAAAAAACATTTTTAAGCATTCTTATGAGATTGCCACACACTTTTACTCCATCGATAATATATGAATTGCAAATGATTTTTTTTTTTATTATGATGCCTGGAAAAGTTAAAATAAAATAAAATAGGAAAGCATTGTAAATAATAAAATTTAAGTTTTAAAACGAGAGAGAGAAAGAGAGAGAGATAGTTAAAGATAAAAAGAGTGGTGAATTAAGAATTTGACTGAGGATTTCTCTTTAAAGTAAACTACCCATAAACGTTTTCTCTAGTTTTATGTATTTTGTTTCGAATTTTAAAAAGAAGTCTGAAATAAAGGTAGAACCTGGGGATTTTAAAAAAATCTGGCACTTCGTTTGAAAATATCTATTAGCATATTGAGAGAAAATAAGATTTTTTTCTTTCTTCCTTTCATTCTTTTATTTCATCAGATTCTAATGAGCTGCATACTGAGCAGTGATATTTTTATACTAAAACTTTTCCCTTCAAACACAGGTTCATGTAAAAAATACTTAAAATTTTGGGTTTTATTTATAGGAATCCAGGTTGATCCCTTAAGAATTCTGATCGCAATTAACACGATTTGATTTAAGAAAATACTCAAACAGTTCTTTTTAAAAATTAATTGCGTATTTCGTTAAGTGATAAAAATACAAATCTTCAAACGAAAGGTTCATTTATATTGTACACATATAGCTGTCACTTTAAAGTTATGTATTCAAATTCCTGGGGAAATAACAAAATGTTCTTGAGAAAACACTGTTGGAAGCAAAATTTACATATTCTACTGGATTACACGTTTATACATTATACAATAGTAGTTATTTCGTGTTAGTACTCCTGGCTTGTGGAACCTCATTCGCAGTATTGGGTTCTATATGATTCCCTATGAATGTTGACAACTCTTGTAAAGATTTTTTTTTAAAAAATTCCTTTTTATGACGTAATTTCTCTTTATGATTGCAATTCTACGCGATGCTATTTAAATTTTTTTTTCCCAAGCATAGTTATTTTATTTTATAATTTTCGATGAATTTATATTATTACTGTTATATGTTTACTGCTCAATAATACGATACAAATTGATAGAGAAGATGTGTGTACTACCATAAGTATCTTCAGCGATTTGGCTTAAAGGTGTTTGATGAACATATATTATGATTAAACATTCGTTTAGTGGAGTTTTATTTCTAATTTTTAAAATTGCTTTTTAAATCTGCCTTATGAATATAATCGCTCTTGTGTGAACAGTCTAATTTTTAAAAAAATATCAAAATCCTTGAACACTGCAATTACTTATCTCGAACGCTAACGATCTCGCTACGGGATGAAACATCTATCTTAGCACAATTTTAAGAAGGGTAAAATATAAGAAATATTGTATTCATGTGTAAAATTATTTCCATGAAGGTTGTAAGAATTAAAAAAGCCATTTGAAAGAAAAATCTGCAACATCAAGCTAGATAATTTGTTGTATTATTTCATTTTTTTTGTGTTGTTGTTAAAAATTTTCATTAAGAAGTATCAAATACATTTTAAGCGAAATAAATATTTGTGGTAGCTTTCTAGAAGGTCTTAAGTAACTACACTTTGCCATCATGGGAAGAAATAAAAACCTAGAATAAATCGGCGAACTGTTAAACCGCTGCTCGAACCTAGAACTTTACGATTATGAAACTCAAATGCCATCAACTTGGTTGCTGAATCTTACAACATTGTCAGCAAGTTTGTAAGGATCTCGCCTCCGCGCCTAGAGATGTGGGAGAAAGAGAAGGAAGACTAGCCATGTTCAAAACCACTTAGTTTATTTGCAACACACACAACAAGTTCGATCAATCAAAACTTAGAGATGTACCCAATTAAAGCAATATGAAGACAATTAACAAGGTTCGCGAGGTATGAGAAGACTTTAATTACCAGTAACGCTTACTTCAATTCAAGTGCACTGCCTTTCTAGCTATCTAATCTATATTAAATCTCCAGTGACAAATCGTCACCTTAATTATTATAATTATCAAATATTAAATATCTGCGTTACACTTCAAATTTAATAAATCACTGCTCCGCTAGCAACTTATTCTAACTATCTCTTTCTAACTTGAAAGCCTAGACTTTATATAGTAATCTTAATTTGCATGTTCACGTTCTCTTCTTCAAGAGGGAGCGTTCTAATAAAATAGTTTTTAAGGACCAAATATTTCCCAAGAGGATTTGTTAGCGAGAAGGTCGCTGATAGAGCCGTCATAAATTTGTTAAAACTTATCCTTCCTTTGTAGAAGCATTTTATTACTTGGCTTCCAAGGATTATTCACAGTCAGATGTTCTATAAGAAGTAATATGGTATGTACTACGTAAAATATCCAGTCTTACATAATACACAGGCTAACAAAGCTAAAGGTATTAGCTTAAATATAACTGTACAAACTTTGTATCTGTAAAATCTATGCGTAGATACTTCAGAGTAATTAATTTATATAACCACTGTTACAATGTAACGAAAAAAAGGATCGTTTTTCTTTAAGAGAAGGATTCACACTTGGAGCACAACAAACCAAATGTTTCGGACCTACAGTGTGAATGAACTGCGAGGCAGCCCTTCTTTGGCATGAATGCTGGATTGTTTGGCGAAAAGACGTCAGTTGCTCTCTAGTTACGTACAGGTGATGTGACCAACTATTCTCCTCTCTTTGTCATTAAAGGTGTAAGTCATAAACTGATAATATTTTTCTCGTTAAATTCTTTTTTGTAATTAAGGCCTGACTCCTTGTTGAATTAATTTAAGTATGTGAATAAATTTTAAAATAAAGCAAAGATTTGTGCTTCTGTTAAATCGCATAGTTTAAGGTGCGTTTTCCAATGTGCCGATTCCAATGTTCTCGTATTACTGTCCAAAAAATTCCATTGTACGATCGGACACTTTATAACAACCACATTGTGTATTTGAAATAATTCAGTAGCATGCTATTTGGGGATTAGAAGCGGAAAAAAATTAATCCAGTGTAACTAGATCATTGAGAAAGCGACCCCTATAACTATATTTAGAGAAAAAAAAATAGATCGAGAAAGACAAGAAACATGGAAGTACATGTGGGTAGAAACCAATGATACAGCTCTCTGAAAAGATTCTTTTCCTGGATAACTTTAAAAAGGCACAGAATGATTACAAAAACAAATATCGGGCCTGTCTTACATCAATCACTGTATAACAGGAATTCAATTGTTTTGAGCAAAAAATAAATTATGTTGTGCACAAAGAGTCGACTATAATGTGTCGCTTTATCTTTTACGAATTAGGTATAGAATTTAATTTCGGAAATACGCATATCAATTAAAATACAAATGAATGGAATTAACACTTTACGGCTGAATTCAGATTTTTGATCCTAAGATTGTTGGAGTTTTAGTTGCTAAAGTACACTTTTTCCACTTCTTAGCCGTATATAACAGATATCTAAATAATAGATATCGTAATTTTGTCGAAACAATTTAGGTATGAATGGAAAACTTCCTCAAAAACTAATTTAAAAATAATTTTTGTTTTATTTTATCACATGTTTTTAAGGAAGAAATGGAATATATCTTACTGCCGCGTGTGTGTGTCAACGTTTAATCAATTGCTTGTGCGTACTTTTATAGAAAGATAAATGACTGCTTTGTCTGTCAATTAAATGTTAACATTCAGTGTAATTCATTATTCGTTATTTTCAAAAGATTTATGAAATGTTGTGAATGAAAGTAATAATTATTTTTTTACTTTTACTAATAATTATATCCAATTAATAATTAAGTTTATATTACTAAACATATAATCAAACTTATATAATATTTAACTTATGTCAGCAAAAAAGTTTTTAGATTGCCTTAATCATCATAAATATTCTAGAATATTTTGTAATAATCAGAAAATTATATAAATTCATCGGAGTTTTCAAATCATCAATAGCAATTTCGCTTCCGAAATTTGCATGTTAAAATAATATGAATGATTATTTGAGATTTTAAATAACAGTATATAAAGATAGTACTTGTACATTTTAATACGATCACTATGCTCATGTTTCATAATTTTAGAAGCGAAGAAATACTGTGAGTATGTTTGGGAACTACGCGTTGCATTAAAAAAGAGGTTTTATTCAAAGGTTTATTCCGGATGCGTTTGCGGAAAAAGCTGTTTGTAAAGGAAAATAAACATTTGATGTTTTTCATCACAAAAGCAGCCATTTGTATACAACTCTGGGCACTCCTCTTGACTGGAAATGGCTGTAAGAATTCGCGAGTTCCTGGAAAATGCATTCTGTAGCTTCGTGTTTGAATAAGAAATACTTCTTTGATTTTACTTTTTTTTTTTCTTTGTTTCCTATTTCTTTGTTGCAGCACGAAAAGAGTTGAATTATTTCCATGAATTCTAGCTATTCTGATACAAATATAGTTCACCGATTTTATCATGTGATATTTTATTTCCATGTATAATAGAAATAATACTAACTAAAACTCTTTTTGTTGGAGGAATCTGCTTTCTAAATATGTATTATTAATTACTAATACTAAAAAGAAAAATAGGTTCCCAAAGCATCGATATTCGAAATTTCTGAATATTAACCCGCGGTCACTCGCGCCTGTTTTTGCTACCATCGTTACTCGCGGGGTGTAGAGAACACCCCAAACTCTTAACACGTGTATTTAAATATGAAAAAGTTTTAAAGTCAATTATGATATATATTTATGAAGTGCAAGATGTTCTTTGTATTATAAAAATAAAATTATTAAATTTATTGTATTCAAATGAGACTAACATTAATTCAAACTAAACTACAAAATTTTCATTTTAAAGTACGCAATTTTATATTTTTTTCATAAACCACAAGTAAAACGTATATACCAGTAATAAATATACTTTATAATTAATGATAAGGATAGTAAAAAGTAGAAAAGTAATACTTTAAACACTTTCCAAACATTAAGAGCATACTGTATTTATATGCTTTAAGCACATATTTTTCTTACATAGAAGACAAAAACAAGTAATTTTTACATCTTTTATCCGTCGACAAACAGTGCGGCGTTCCTTTTTTGGTGGATTAATGCTTAATATCTTCTGTGTCGGTAAAGCTTCTTTTGAATGTTTTGTTAAAGTTTGTGTGTTCCGATCTCATATCCCACTGTGGCTGCCCAATATCTATTCTTATCTCCTATAATAATCTTAAACGTCTCACTTTATTTTCAGGAAGAACCGAATGATAGACAATGGAAGCATCAATTCCTGCAATATTATTGAGATAATAAAATATTCGCAATGGCCAACTGTTACATGTTCGCGATACCTCATACGAACTGCACATTTCATCAGTGATATCAACACCGCCTATATTATAAATATTTGCAATTTCAAGTTTCACCTCTCCAAGTTTGGTTCTGAAATTGCACACACACACACACAGTCTCATCGAATTCACTTAGTTTATCTTGACAATCTGTTAATACAATATCTAAAAGACGATGAAGTCGCTGTTTCTCTCTTTATCATGGAGTTTTTGTAATAATTTCTGGAAAATGTTTTGAAAAATTTTTAAAAAAATTATATTTTACAATTATTTTATGGAATTATATTGTTTTTATGCTACACTTATTAAAGTTTTAAATAAAATATGCATGCATATTAATATATTTGAAAAGAAATGTAAATGGAAAGAGTAAAACGTACTCTATTTTAGATGTTTCGAGTACGAAAATATAACTCAATCACTAGCGGGGTGTTCTCAGCACCCCAGATAAACTTTTGAAGGTTGTTACATTCCAATCGTCCTAGAGAGATTGATTGCAACAGGACTAAAAAGGTTCAATGACCTAAAATGTGCCTCTACAGAAAAAATCGTGGTTCTGTGCATTCTTTTTAGAATCCTAGGAGGAATTTCTTGTTGCTGGGGTGTTCTGTACACCCCGCGCGAGTGATCGTGGGTTAAATTTGATTTATTCAGATGTAAACAAGAATTTTACATGCACTTATTTTACAAAGGTGTCATAGGAATTTTGAAATAATAATATATACATAAAAACATTATATATATAAAATTACACATTTTTATTTTAGAATACCAAACATCCCAGTATAAAATTATTCAACGCGTGAATTTGAAACTCCCTAAAATTTTCCGAGTAAGAGTAAAATATCACCATGCATTTATAAAAGCCATAATATTTGCAGAAATGTTAAAAACTAACATCGCTTAATAAAATCTATTAGTGTAATCAGTTATACGCTACAAAAATAAATATTTATTGTTGAGGACGTAGTTCTGCCATTATGACGTAGTACACAAAGAGAGAAAATTATTTATTTTTAAAAAATTTACTGAGAAATCAGTGAATGTCTGTATCTTACCCAAATAAAGTGTGTAATGTTAAAAAGGTTTTAAGACATTTATTGTGTGTGAAATTAATGAATATCTCTATCATTTAATTGATACTAACAGAATAAAATACAGTGGCTTTAATGAATCAAGATTAATCCCCTGATCTAATCAAATTCTGCACTACATAATTCATATCTTCATGATTTTTATCCTTTATTACCACAGTTGATTTATTACGTTAAAATAGCTGAAGCATTAATTTTCAGTTAAAAATCACATAATGATTAGCAATATTTATGGCCAAACTAAACGAAATGCATATTTCTTATTGAATAGCTTTTGTGTGTATCGTATTTCGTATAATTATTAGTTCTTAAAAGATTTTCCTCCTAAAATCTCTTTCTAGGAAATACCGGTTCATTGTGACAATGCAGGGAAGGAACAGGCTGACTTTCTTTCTAAGAAAGGAGCCCTTGTGATCCAAAGACCCACGAGAATTCCAACCTTGAATTCCTTAAGGCTTTTTTCTAATATGGCCTTTAAGCATAATTTTAAAATGGAAATGGCGGTGATGTCAAAGGACAAGAACTGGGGAATCTTGAACATGGACTCGTCCTGTGTCTCCTAGAAAAGCTACTGTGGCTCATTTTAGACATTTGAAAGGTGATGACTGTCCGAGATCACATCGCTACAAAATTGATATCCCCAACTCACCGGACTGTACTCTGTGTGACTGGTCAGCCTATGACCGCAGAACATTTGGTCGTGCACCCTGAACTAACTAATCTTAATTCAAGTGTCGAAAAATATTGGAGAGCCCGTGCACTAATGGCATAGATGCTGTTGTAGTGTATGGCATTTGTAAATAAAATAATAGATAGTCAATTAAGGTATTCGACTACGTTCGGAACCCTGATTTTAAAAAGGCACATAAATGGATAATTTCCATCATGTTTAGTGTCACTTAGATTAGAATATATGTATAAAATTGTTTTAAGGACATTTTGATAAAAAAAATTATTTAAATACAATATATGGGCAAAAAATTAACTTATAATAACCTTTTTCCAAAATGTTCTCCTTTTGTGAAAAGTTCTCTATTATAATAATATTTACCTGTATATAGCTCAGCCCTCTGTACAGAGGTTCAACTACGATTTTTGAAAAATTCGCATTATTTTCATTATTTTCAGAGTTACAACCATTTGAAATAATTATTGGCGTTTTTTTCTTAAAATTTCTCCCCTCTGTTGTCGTAAAACATGGATAAACCCACTTCTAAGTTATATATTTCAAAAATTCTAGTTGAGCCTCTGTACAGAGTTATGAGCTATATACAGGCAAAATATTATTATAATAGAAGCATTTTTCGTAACAGGAGAATATTTTGAAAATGGGTCATTCAAAGTTCATTTTTTGTCAAAATATTGTATTTAAATAAATTTTTATTGCAATACTACCCTTAAAACAATTTTATATACATTTTCTAATCTAAGTGACACTAAATATCATAAATATTATCCATTTATACACTTTTGAAAAATCGCGGTTCCGAACGTAGTCGGATACCTTAAGAATGAATATTTTAAACTTTTTTCTAAACTGCTGTGATGACCAAAATGTTTCCAAATTGTATTAATTTTACACTTAATTTTTTCTGATAATATTTCAAATTTTTATTTAAATCATAAAGCAGGATTTTACCGTAAAACCCGGCGTACAACGTGCACTTTTAACACAAAAATAAGATCGAATTTATGGGTGCGCTTTATACGCCTGGTATATAAACGGGAAATTTAAAAATAAAGAGAAAGATGAACACAGAAAAAAAATTAGACTTTTCTACATATATCCACACACACACACACAAATACCGTTTATTCAATAGAAAAGTCACCACTATGACTTAAATTTAATTCATTATGAACATAAAGGGTTGTAGTTCTATATAGAAGTATATTCGAATAATACCTCGAATAACTGACATCAAAACATAAGAGAGCACTGTTCTCGTACATTTAAGGTTTCTTCATAATAAATTATAGTTTAAAAAAAAAACTAAAAAACACGCTTTTTTAGTGAATCGAACTAAAAAGTAAAAATATAATTCTTAATATAAGAATAAAATGATTAA
>BMAV01024945.1:13743-99935 GCA_019973955.1 Trichonephila inaurata madagascariensis | reverse complement strand
TCTATATTAATTGTTATAATTTCTTACTAGTTCTATTCCAAAATGCTCAGTGTAAAAATGTAGTGCAAAGCACCCTACGCTCTTACCCCCAATGACATTAATTTTCTCATTAATCATTTTATTCTTATATTAAGAATTATTTTTTTTTTTTTTACTTTTTAGTTCAATTCACTATAAAAGCGTGTTTTTTAGTTTTTTTAAACTGTGATTTATTTTTCATTTTTTAGTTCAATCTCATTAAAAGCCTGTTTTTTTAGTTTTTAAAACTATCATTTATTCTTTGTTGAATTTATCTAACTAATAAAAGTGTGTAAGAAGAAATATTAAATGTCAATCGTATTTATCACCTTTTAAAAATATGGTTATAATGTTATTCGTATCATCACTTCTAGACATATTGCTTTATCAAAATAAAAAAAAACACTTAGCAGTTAGAACATAAATTTATCATCTTTTAAACGTATTTCTACAATGTTAATTCGTATCACCACTTCTAAACGTATTGCTTTATAAAAATAAAAAATATTTAGCAGTTAGAACATAAATTAATATAAACATGCAGGAGTTTATACTTAAAGAACATTTTTTTTTGTTTTATTTTTTACTAACCAGAAGCCTATTTTGCGGTTTTAGGGTTGCACCGTAATCTTTTAGTTGCTAAATCTGGAATTAGTTCCCAAATATAGAAATGACATATGGAATTAGTCACCAAATCTGAAAATAGTTCATGCAACTATTCGCCAAATCTAGAAACGATATAATGAATTAGTCGCCAAATCTCGTAAATCCTTAAAACCTTAATTATTAAAATGCTGATCAGGACAATAAAACAAAATTTCTAAATTATTGTATTGTCATGGGCCCTTGACCAGTGTGCGAAATTTCGAATCAATCTGACCTTTTAAAGTGGGTAAAGGTTGAATTCAAAGATTCCGTTACATAAAATGAAACTTATAAAAACGTGTTAAAAAAAGAGGTGCACGTTATACGGCAAATATACCTAAAAATTTAAAATTGCAGCTTGAAAACATTGGTGCGCGTTATATGCCAGATGTTACGGAACATAAATTGTTCTAGGTATCCCTGAGAAATTTACTTTCAAATGAAATAAAATAATAACTGCAATAAAGAACACCAATAGTTTTTTGAGTTTCAATTGTCAAATTCTAAATATATTAACAGAGTCAATAAAGTAATATTTATTGGTGAAAAAATGTAGTCTAATTTTAAAAAAAATTGAAGGACTAATGAAAACAAATGTATGTATAAAAACAACTAATAAGAAAATGGTTTCCAAATTTTTTCTTTCTTTTTTTATTTAATAAGAATAGGAATTAACTTCTTAAAAAAGAGAGAGTTTGACATGAACTCTCCACCCATTCTGTTTATGATAATTAATATTCCTTACATGTATGATTTTAGTGCACAAAGATACAATGAAAAAAAAAATAAACAGTAAACATTTTGAAATGAGCTAGACTCTTCAGTACATTTTTGCAAAACATTTTTATTTTTCCAGTCCAAAAACAATCCAAATGACAAAAGGCGCTTTATTGTAGACTCCATCTACGCATTGCGTCATCGAGATCGCTGCGGTGGTCTTCAACATTTTCCATCCTTTTTTGTTAGTCACTTAGAATCAACAAGGTATACAAGGTTAAAGAAGTTTAGTTTCTCTGGTACCTTGATGATCCATCCATACGTGGATACTCTAGGCAAAACGTTACAGGAATGGTTTCAATCTGAAAGAACATCACTAGAAATAAAAGAAAGATGATTAGTAAATGTACAATCGTTTAAAGGATCACAGAGGGATTTCCTTTGTCTGCACTTCCACAGGATATATGCGTTGAATAGGACATAATATTGTACCAGTTCGAGTCTCTAGTTTCACTGTTCTGATCTTTCCGTCCTTTCCAGGAATTACTCGAATGATTTTAGTTAATTCAATGCATCCGTTTTTTGACGTCATCACCAATGAGGACAATTTGCCCCCATCGTTGTTCTGACAATGGAGCCTTTTTAAACTTATTTTGACTCAGGAGAGCTAAATACTCCTTTTTGAATCTATTCCTTAAATCATTTAACAATTCATTGTGACATCTGACCCTTTTTCGAAAGCTTACAGTTTCGCTCTAATCAACATCGGGAAAGCCTAGATTGCGATTCTAGGGGTCATCAGGGGAACTAAGTCATCAGAATTTTTGGATAGATAAGTGACAACTCATCAGTCGTGAGAATGGCGTCATCTCAAGTCCTTTTCAACAGATTCCTTTAAGACACAAACTAATCTCTCCCAAGCGGTTGTGGAAGGATTACATTTCCAAATTATTCTTTGTATAACTGTTAGTTTCAAAAATTTTCCACAGTAAATGCTACATAGTTCTCAATGTGTTCCGTTATCAGAATAAATTACTCGTGGCCTCCCCCTCTTAACAATAAAATGTCCCAACGTCAACAAGGCGTCAATGGACAATGAGGATGTCAATTCTAAATCAAATGTCCAATATGTTGCTCACGTAAACAAGACAATCCAAGTCTTTCGAGCTCTTTTCACATACAAGGACCGTGCCAAATCTACGCCCACTACCTCAAACACCACTGTGTCACTGACACGATCTCTCGGCTGAGACACTGGCTCCTAACCAGGAGATATAGACTTATATCGTTCGTATATTATACAATTTCTTACAATATTCCTCTTATTCCTCTCACCGCCCTTCTGCCCCTCACTACCCAAAATCACTCCCTTAATATTCTGAGTAGAGTTTATGTTCCTGTATGGCAGTTTTGGAGAAAATAGTATTTAATGTGACGTTGAGTAAGGAAACACTAGCTTGGTTAAATAAAGGGTAAATAAATTCCTGATGACTGCCAAACATTATGCAACTAAACACAAGGATTCCTTTGGCACCAAATCTGTTGAGTTTGTTACATAGGAAGGATGAAATGGAGCTGAATTTTTTCTCCAGGTGAGGCCTCGACGAGAGCCTTTTGGTGCGTTTCGTCTCATCGTTGAAAGGAACACGCCCCCAATCTCGTTGTGTACCCCACTGGAGTAACGGAGAATATTAGGGCCTTCCTGTAAAGTGTCAGGTTTAGGGCACCGTGATGTAAATTGCATCAGTTAGGCTGTGGGCTCCATAGAATCCTGAACCACCCACGATGCGGGGGGTGTACGTTACGCTACTGTTGTTAATGACTGATGCTCTTAGCTCCACAATCAAGGCCATTCTCTGCAAGACGGTTGTAGACTGCCTGGAAATTCTTCCACATGCAGTTACAAGGTCATGATCAAACTAAGGAGCTGTTGGCCACCTATGTCGTTGTGCGCCTAATGACAAGTAGTGATCCTATGCAAATGTCGATGCTCTGTAGCAACCTTGACTCACCTTCCAGGTGACAGAACTACCTGTTTGGAATTTATTCCATAACCGGGAGACTACTTTCGGGCCAATTGAAATCATCGAGCCTCCTCCACTTGAGGCTGGCCAGTTTCAAGTCTGCCAACGGCTTTCCATCTCAAGGAATCACCCAAACATTAATGTGAAGTCCTTCTGATTGTACAAGTGGACTAACTTGTTTATTTTAATGCAATATTCACAAAATTGGAGGCAAAATTCACATATGCTTGAATGGTTTCACGTTAGTTAGTTCTAGTTAGTTCTACAAAAAGTAACCCTAAACCACATTTTTTCCCTAAACTGAAGGTTGATATTGAACTATCTGTTCTTCAAAATGTATAAAATACGAATTCTATCAGTTTTACTGGAGGCATTTTAAAATTATAACGAACAACATGTTTGTGACCTTAATTTTGGACATGAGTATATTATTAGGAATGTCTTATGCCCAATAAACTACTAAGCTTTCCATCTTTTTTGAAATTAGTCAAAATATAAACACAGAAATCCAAAACGCAATAAATCACCAACCTTTAAATGCCCGGTTCTCTTGAAAGAGCTAAACATGTGCTGTTGCTTACATTCATAAATATCCTGGATTTAATTTAAAAATCTTGGAGGCGAGAACCCATATAAAATTTTATAAAGTTTTGGGAAACATTATTTAAAAAAACGCACTTGAACTGCCCTCTAATTCCTTGTAAAAATTATTTTAAAAAGTTCCAAACTCAGATGGTATGATCATGGGCCTCAGAACAGGGTAAGCACAATCACACATATATACCTTAGGTACTAGGAGAAAGGCGTGATCACATTTGTGTGATATTGGTCCTGAACAGCTTAGGAATAAAAATAGTCCAATCGGCAAAAAAATAATTGTTGTACACTCATCGAGGTCGTTTCAGTGGCTTTTACCACAGTGTGTCTACACCGCGGTGACCAACCTGCTACCTCCAGACTGCATGCGGCCCGTGAGAGTCATTACAACTTCACAAAATAAGATAGTTTTTGTGCAATATTTTTGTTTTTAGAGTAATGTTTCGTAACAAATAAATCCTGTAACTGTTTCTAATTTATCAAGTTGCTTCTATTTTTCAATTGCAATGAGATCGACTTGCAAAAACTAAGTGAAAGAGTTAAGAATCAAATATCTCACTAATTAAAAAAATGTAACTTTATTTGATCTTTGCATTATTATTAATTAAAAAATAATAAATAAAAATATTATCTCTGTTTGAATACATGAAAGATTATGAAAATAACAATAATGATCCCTTTTGTTTTAAATTTTCCCTCCAATAAATGCTTGTAATGGACCCAAATTAATTATAATGATCAAATTAAATAATTAATTAATTGATTAATTTATTAATCGAAAATCAAGGGTTATCAAACTGTACAGTTTGCTAGAATGAATTCGTTATCTCACCATGATATCCAGGTAAAAATCGTCAAATCTAAAGCCCCTCCCCTTCCCTATTTTACACTTTAGCTGCAGAAAAATGTATTCTGAGAGTTTGTCAAATATCTTCTCGTTTGAGTGCAAGAACTGAGTGTCTTATGTTATTTTAAAAAGTTGAAAATTTTGGATAAGCTAAGAAATTTTCTGAAATCAATACACATTTTGTGTATGCAGTTAGACATGGTCATGCAGCAATGACAACTTTCTGTGGTTTCATGGTTTATCCTCTACCAGTTGCTGAAATATCTCTTACATTGGTTTTATAATTAAACTACAATTGCACAGTAAAGAAGTTTAAGAAATTACCATGACAAGTTCTTTAGATTTTGTTATTGATGGAGATGAAACATGGAAAATCTATGGTTTTGCTTCTCGTATCGCTGTGTGCATTGCTGTCACAAATTTAACAAATATTCATATCATAATTTAATATCATATTCATAATCATAATATATAATTTAATACATATATTTAAACTAAAATAAATTCAAAGCTCAAAAAGTTTATTTTAATAAATGAAACAATTCAACTTGTATTGAAGATTTATGGTTTTATGTTAATGGCAACAATGTGATGTAAGATTTTGAATGTGGAATTTTTGTGAATTATTATTTTTTAACTAATCTGTCGAATCTCTCTATCAATTGAACGAAACAATTGTTATGGGAAACATATTGGAAAGGTGATGGATGCACAAGTGCTATCTTTGTACTGTAAGAGATGTCCTTCCTGGCAATGAAGCAAAAGTTACTTGCTTATCGAAAAAATTGTAAAATTCATCACAATAAAGGCCGTAATTAGAACATCAGTATGATACAGGCCAATTTATTGCTGATGTTTGTCAAGTTGGACAACAACATTATAATATGGTTACTTTTATTTATAATGTTTAGTAATGTGGTTTTTTTATTTTATTTTTTGGTACATTTTGTTAATTTGTGTTGGTTTACTTTATGGCTATTCAATTTTTTTAATTTAACCATTTCCATATTTTGCATTGTCTAGATTCTGTAGTTTATCCCTACATTAATGGTGAGTACCAGGTTCTTTTTTTAAAAAATTATGGGGGCTTTGCTTTCACTTTTTATGGGCCAAAAGGATTGCTGAATCCACACTGTTTATTTTAAGTGTTCTAATTTTTTTTATTCTTAATTAAGTTTTAATTCATTTTGGCCATCATAATATATGATAAGTGTGACATAAAAATGAAAATTGTTTGCAGACATGAGAAGAAAGAAATCTGGTGGATGTTTGTTTTATTGCAAATCTTACAGCACAAATTCAGGCTGCCACAAAATATTTTTATCAGGCATAATTCTGTTTTAACTGGCAGCTAGGGTTTCTTTCCCTGGTTCTTGGGTAATTGTTATACTTTTGTACTTTTTGTTTTCCCAGTAATTATTCTTAGTTTCTGAAAACAACACGTGGCTGAAAACATCAATGCTTGAAAGATTTTTAGAGATATCAGCAATTTCAAAAGCATTAAACGATATTAAGGAACAACAAATTATGGCTAATGTATAATTTAAAAATTTAACTACAATTGTTACAGACTTGTAACCAGTTAAAATTAGCTAATAAAAACTCCTGTTGAAGCACAACTTTGTTAATTGTGGAGGGTGTATTTACTTTCATTATTGGAGAGTTTAATGAACAAAATTTGCTACGAATGTAAAATGCTCTCTGTTCTAAACAATTGGTGAGCAAAGCAATATTAGTTTATAATTGAATTTATACACTATCCAAATTTTGGGAGAAAGTATGAAGCTTCTGCAATTACTGCTGATATTTCATGTTTATAAATTAAAAACTTTGATCCAACAAGATAAAATAATGAAAAAGCATTTTTGAAAAAATGATGAATAACTTTCCAATTCTTTGCTCTCAGAAGAAGAGAGTTTGGAAACTTAGGAAGAGAAATTAATGCTGGAAGAAAAATTAGATAAAGCAATTCAATCAATAACAAAGGTTCTAATTTGCTCAACTGGAAAGATTTCTAGCTTTGACAAGATAGTGAAACAAGAAATACTGCCATTTGACTCAACAGAGAATTCATCATGTGATAATAAAACTGGGTGCAGCTTTGAAAATAATTCCCACATCGGCTGAAGCTGATAGAATATTTTCTGCTGTGGGTTGATCATAACAAAGCTGTGAACTAGCCTGAGAGATAAAAAAGTAGACTCCTTATGTTTTCTTAAAACACATTTTTAATAATAATTTATTTGTGTTTTTAGTTTAATATATAAAGGATTATTAACTTGGGATTTATGTGTATACTTATTTTATGTCATTATTATTGATATCAATTATATATAATTTGTCTTTTGTTTTTTGAAATTTTGATGCTTCCTGTTAATTTCGGGAATGATAATTACTTTCCTGGTAAAGAAAAAAAAATGATGAGTCAGAAACTACTGCAGCAAATTTCCATTTTAATTTTAATGAATGATTTTTTTAAACATTACTTGTTCGTTGAAATTCATTGGGTAATCATAATTTTTTTAAAACTGCTGCTGATTCTCCCAACTGTGTGTCAGATGTGTTCATTGGTTTTATTCAGGTTTTCACAGAGAAGACGGAAGAAAGAGTAAAACTGTCAAAGTTCTCGAGAGAAATCGTTAAATTGATATGTTCAATTGATTTGATTGATGTATTGTTTAGAAAGGGGAGTTGGATTTGGCACATTCCACAAACAATCTTAATTATTATTTTTTGATATTAATTTCTATTTCAGATTGAAATTAATTATTCATTTTTTACTTATGTCCCACTTTTCATTTTTCATGTATTTTGCTTTTTTGCCCCTGACATTTCTTTCTTACATTCTATTCTTTTAAATCCTTGTTATTTTTCTATGTTGTTATCCACAAAAAAGTACCTTAAATTCTGATGTATAATGCACACTCATCCTTTCAAGCTACATTTCTTAATTTTTAGGTATATTTGCTGTGTAACATGCATCCTCTTTTTCACAAAGGAACCAGAAATATATATGTGCGATGCTGTTATGTTTTTGAGTCATTTATTCAAGGTAATTTCTCAGACTTTTAAAAAAAATACAGTATACCTCTGTACTGGAATAACTCTTTAAATTCATTAGGTATGCCGTATTTTTTTTCAATCTATGTAGAAATCTAATTTTTTTGCTCGTCTTTTTTTATTTTTGAAGCTATCATTTTTATACCCGGCGTATAATGCGCATCAGTACATTTCGATAGTATTTTTGGTATTCAAAGTGCACATTATATACTGGATTTTACGGTAGGTACATTATTGGCTGTTTTATATTTTTTACTTTTATAAAATCAATGTAATTTTACTACCTTAAAATCTTTGTTGGGAGTATTAATGTTAAGCTGCCAATTTGGATTGAAAACTACTAGGTGCTAAAATTTTATTTGACACAATTTCGAAACCGTAACAAGAAGTTGTGTAGCCTATAACATACTTAATAACAAATTAGTTCCATAAAAAAAGAGTGTTAGGAAAAACCATAATGGCTCAACTGGCATGATGGAAACTGTGGGAATGGTTTGTTCAGTGTTCAGAAAGTAATTGCTGAGTAAGATGTACATCTTACATTGGTGATGGTCATTACAAATTATTTTCATCTGTTGCTGCATCCAGTTCATATGGAGAAGATATTCCAATCACAAAAATTGAATGTGTTGGACTTGTCGAAAGAGAAATGGGTGGTCGTTTACAAAAACTGAAACAAAAGGTCTTCAAACTTGATTATAGAAATGGGCAGATGAATTGATACAATTATTTACCTAATTATAATATGGAAATGTTAACTGGATAAAATTAAGAGCATGCCTTTCAGATATTGAGAAAGCTGCTTTATCTGTATATTTCCATCCTTGTTTAAATGATGAAGAACTGTTTCACAATTTTCATTCTGTGGATCCTAATTCTTGGTTTAAATACCAAGCTAAATTATTAGAGAGTATTGTTAGTATTTTTAAACATAACACTACAAATTCCCAATTACAGCAGTGGATTTCATAAAGCCAATGTTCAATGATCTATCACAGCCTAAACTTTTTCCAGTGCCATTTTAACCTCATTTTGGGTCCTGGTGCAGAAGATCTATGGGCCCCCTTTGTACTGACTGATCAAAATTTATAACCAGAAATTCTGGTTATTTTCAGCTGATCTAGGTGCTAGCCCCAAGCGTCTAATTGATAAACCAGAACTGACTTTTACACAAATATCTAGGAGGTTGATCACAAAATAATAATAAATCAATAAACTTACTAATATACCCCACACAAACTTATTATTATGCCCCAAACCCTTTACATTATGGTAAAAAGATTGCTGAAACTTTAACAAATGAAGCAATTGTCTTTTTAAATGATGGTAATAAAGGCCAACTGAAAATTATACAATCACTTGACACGACTGTTGGGTGATCATGCACAAAAATTTGTGACATGTATAGATATAAAATGTTTCAAACTGCAGATCGACATTTCCATCCCCATACGAAGGAAGTGTGACAAGTGAAATTGATACTGTTAAAGTCTACTCATAAAAATGTAAGAAGAATTAACATCATATGCATGAAGTGAATTTTATAATGGTGCATTCATGTTACGAATTAAATACAATAATTTAATGTTTATAATAAGTAGTTATAAATTAAAATACTTATTATTCTGATATGCAATATTTGTGAATATTTTAAACTTATTTTAAAGATATAGTTATCACATTTTGCTCGAAAGAAAGAAATTTGATGCTTTTCTTTTATTTTATAGTATTGGCATAGTATGTTTGTTTTCATTTATAATTATTTAAATAATGGCTGTTTATTGAATACAGGAACTTCAAATGACTTTAAATTTGCATTCAATTATTATTTCAGTTAATAAAATAACATGGTGGATTTTATGTTTGACATTAGTTTTATCAGAACATCATTATTTCACATTACGCATATTTCTTCAAACCTGTTCAATAGAACTTGATATAAAAAAATTATGGTTGTACTAAAAATGAATTTTTAATGAAGCATTTTGAATTACATATATTTTCTTACAATTATATTTTTAATTTAGAAATTAAATTTGAACTTTCACAATTTACTTAAAACTTAAAATCAGTATTTTATGTGGCATTTTTAAAGTTCACATATGTCCTACCTTGAGGAAAAACATAAACGAATATTCTTAATTTTTCTTATAAAGCTACACACAATACATTTCACCTGAAAAAAAAAGACCCTAAATTTCTTTTTATAATTATCCAATTAAAAATTTACCATAAAAAATTGTTAGTTATATATGTTCTATTAGTCATTCAATATTTATTTGCTTATTCCTTCAAAATGTGAATTTCAGGAAACAATATTAAAATATTACAGCACTTTATAGATGTATATGCTTTTTGATTTTTTTCAGCTTCTTAAAATGTAACTCATTTAGTACTTCACACTGATGCCTTTCAAGTCATGTTGGTTGCAACAGTTATGTTTTGAGCTTAGGCTACTATTGAAGGTAGGCAACTCACAAGAAAATGTAAGAAATATTAACCTTTAGCTTTTAAAAGTCTTTTTTTAAGCTAAATGATAAATTGATAATTAACAGTTTTTAATTTTGTATTAGAAATGGATAAAAACCTGTGATTGAGGTATGATTCTGCAATACTATCAGTATATACAATAAATATTTTATTTTGTAGAATTTTTAGAAATAACCACATTATTCAGTTTTTTCAGATGCAGTCATAAAACTAATGAAAATCGAGCAATTTAACATTGTAGCAATTAATACTTAGAATACTTAATGTTATTCAAGTTCATGCATTACATTTTTTGTAAAATATTAACTTATAACATTAAAATATTTTGAAACAAAATATTAGTTGCAAAAAAGCATGACTCGTTACATTGCATTACTGATAATTCAACCTGAATTATTGTTTAGGTCAAGGTGTGAAGTAAAGTTACAAGTAAACAAGACATTCGAAGGAAAAAATATAAAATCCAAACATGTTTTTCAGAAGTAAATTTAAAAAACTGAAAATTTCATAACTCCCAGAAGCATAGTGGTTAGCATTTGAGATCACTCTTTCCAAAGTTCAGGGTTCAAATTACCATTTGATAGCTGGCCAGTGATGACTGAAGTATGATTATGATTCTTTTTATGATGACCATTTCTAATCTGATGCGTTTAAAGGAATGGATATATCATGCATATATATATTATGCATAATTTTCAGTAAAAAAATAATTTAATCAAAATTGACCAGTGATGACTGAAGTATGAATTTGATTCTTTTTATGTTGACCATTTCTTATTTGAGGCATTTAAAAAAATGGATACAAAAACACTCACATAAAT
Source organism: Trichonephila inaurata madagascariensis (assembly GCA_019973955.1). Lineage (NCBI taxonomy): Eukaryota > Metazoa > Arthropoda > Arachnida > Araneae > Nephilidae > Trichonephila > Trichonephila inaurata. The sequence goes on along the minus strand of BMAV01024945.1, from coordinate 88,716 downwards.
ATATATGTGTGTGTGTAATTTTTAGTAAAAAATAATTTATATATATATATATAATCATAATTGGCCAGTGATGACTGAAGTATGATTATGATTCTTTCTATGATGATCATTTCTAATCTGAGGCATTTAAGGGAGTTGATATACAAACATGTATATATACATTATGCATAATTTTCACCAAAAAAATAATTTAATAAAAATTGACCAGTGATGACTGAAGTATGATTTTGATTCTTTTTATGATGACCATTTCTAATCTGAGGCATTTAAAAAATTGGTTCCAAAAAAAGCCCACACAAACATATAAGTGTGTGTGTAATTTTTACTGAAAAAATAATTTAATCATAATTGGCCAGTGATGACTGAAGTATGATTTTGAATCTTTTTATGATGACCATTGCTTATCTGAGGCATTTAAAAAAGTGGATACAAACACATGCTCACACACATATGCGTGTGTGTAATTTTTCCTGAAAAAATAATTAAATCATAATTGGCCAGTGATGACTGAAGTATGATTTTGATTCTTTTTATGATGACCATTTCTAATCTGAGGCATTTAAAAAAGTGGATACAAACACATGCTCACACACACAAACGTGTGTGTGTAATTTTTACTGAAAAAATTTTTAAAAAATTATAATTGGCCAGTGATGACTGAAGTATGATTTTGATTCTTTTTATGATGACTATTTCTAATCTGAGGCATTTAAAAAAGTGGATACAAACACATGCTCACACACATATATATGTGTGTGTGTAATTTTTATTGAAAAAATAATTTAATCATAATTGGCCAGTGATGACTGAAGTATGATTATGATTCTTTCTATGATGATCATTTTTAATCTGAGGCATTTAAGGGGGCAGATATACAAACATGTATATATACATAATGCAAAATTTTAACGAAAAAAATAATTTAATCGAAATTGACCAGTGATGACTGAAGTATGATTTTGATTCTTTTTATGATGACCATTTCTAATCTGAGGCATTTAAAAAAGTGGATACAAACACATACTCTCACACACATATATATGTGTGTAATTTTTACTGAAAAAATAATTTAATCATAATTCACCAGTGATGACTGAAGTATGATTTTTTTTTTTTTTTTGATTCTTTTTATGATGACCATTTCTAATCTGAGGCATTTAAAAAAGTGGATACAAACACATTCTCTCTCACACATATATATGTGTGTGTAATTTTTACTGAAAAAATAATTTTAATCACATAATTGGCCAGTGATGACTGAAGTATGATTTTGATTCTTTTTATGATGACCATTTCCAATCTGAGGCTTTTAAAAAAGTGGATACAAACACATGCTCACACAAACATATATATGTGTGTGTAATTTTTACTGAAGAAATAATTTAATCATAATTGACCAGTGATGACTGAATTATGATTATGATTCTTTCTATGATGATCATTTCTATTCTGAGGCATGTAAGGGAGCAGATACAAACATGTTTATATACATTATGCATAATTTTCACCAAAAAAATAATATCAAAATTGACCAGTGATGACTGAAGTATGATTTTGATTCTTTTTATGATGACCATTTCTAATCTGAGGCATTTAAAAAATTGGATACAAACACGCGCACACACATATATATGTGTGTGTGAATAATTTCACTGAAAGAATAATTTTATCATAATTGGCTAGTGATGACTGAATTATGATTATGATTCTTTCTATGATGATTATTTCTATTCTGAGGCAGGTAAGGGAGCAGATACAAACATGTTTATATACATTATGCATAATTTTCACCAAAAAATAATTTAATCAAAATTGACCAGTGATGACTGAAGTATGATTTTGATTCTTTTTATGATGACCATTTCTAATTTGAGGCATTTAAAAAAGTGGATACAAACACATGCTCACACACACATATGTGTTCACACACACATATGTGTGTGTAATTTTTACTGAAAAAATAATTTAATCATAATTGGCCAGTGATGACTAAAGTATGATTATGATTCTTTCTATGATGATCCTTTTTAATCTGAGGCATTTAAGGGAGCAGGTACAAACATGTATATATATATATTATGCATAATTTTCACCCCCAAAAAATAATTTTATCAAAATTGACAAGGGATGACTGAAGTATGTGATTTTGATTCTTTTTATAATGACCATTTCTAATCTGAGGCATTTAAAAAATTGGATACAAACACACACACTTATATATATATATGTGAATAATTTCACTGAAAAAATAATTTAATCATAATTGGCCAGTGATGACTGAAGTATGATGATGATAATTTCTAATCTGAGGCATTTAAGTGAGCAGTTACAAACATGCATATATATATTATTCATAATTTTCAGTAAAAATATAATTTAATCAAAATTGACCAGTGATGACTGAAGTATGATTATGATTTCTAATCTGAGGCATTTAAGGGAGCAAGTATACAAACATATATATATATTCTGCATAATTTTTATTGAAAAAATAATTTAATCAAAACTGTTTGATAAAAGGTAGTTCTTCGCCAACTAGATCTCTAGGCATAACAACACTGGTCTTCTCGTGAGAATACGTGAAACCTAACACTGAAGCATTGGAGAATCGAATTACAGGAAGAATTCAGAATGTTGATTATGTAATCCTTTTATATAGATCGGGGCTAGAAATCTCTTTTGGTAGACTCAATGAACAACTGTAAGTGAATATCTTTTTTTGCTTATTTGTAATAAATATTTGAAAGCGTAACCATGCTTTTTGGATATCCGATATTATTATGAAACACCCTCTGCTAAATTGAGAGGTACTTTTCTTTAAAAAATTAATAATGTTTAATATTTGTGTTATGCATAATAAATTGCCATTTTTGTCTATTTTTACTAAAAACAAATGAGATGGAAATATACTAATGTATTGTCTGACTTTTTTGCGCCTTTTTTGAAAGCATATCTAATAAAGTTAGTTACTGACAATGAATGGTGGGTCTTTTTTTTGTGTGTGTCTGTTTTTCATTTTTTCTAGATTTTTAATCTGCTCATTTAAAAAAAATGTCTTTCTTAAAAAAACATTGGTGGACAAAATTATTTTTGAAGTTCTGGAAAAAAGGTAACTTTCCAATCTAAACTTCAGTTAATATAGCATAATTCTAATTTTTTAAGAGCGTTATAAATGTACTGGATAACTTTATTTATATAATAGAATGTTAAAATTCATAGAAATATAGCTTAAGATCAAACATCTAAAACTTATATATCCTCCTTTGTTGAACAGTTGGCATTGATTGCAATTGTATTAGTTTGAGTCGGTTAAGTTTGGAAGTGGTAATCATTCACAGTAGCTCAAACCTACAACGCCAGCACATGGTAAGAAAAGGGTGACAGAGGAAGTTTGGTATGAAAAGAAAAGAGGCACTGATAATGTTTGTCTTAGAATAGCCACACAAAATCGGTTGTTTATATTTGTTTTTGAAAGACGTATTAAAAAGTAGGGATTATTTTGAGCACTCCACGGTGTGGTTCTGGTTATTTTACTTTAGAACTGATGAGGCTAATCAGTCTATATTAGTTGAAAAATTTAAAATACACTGCTGGCCACCGTAAATGCAATATTCTTAAGGAAGCATGCAAATAACATGAAATTTACAACATGCATTAGTGGGGGTGAGATATGCAAATGATTAGAATTTCAGCGCAGACACACCTCAAAACGCTATTTAAGGCTTGGAGATTTCAAGTTCGGCAATTGTGGTTTTTCAAAAAACGATCAGTTATGTCTCGTAGAAAACAGCGATCAGCTTTTGATCAAGTATCCGAGTTCGACAGAGGAAGAATAGTGGCCTACCGAGATTGTAAATTATCTTTCAGGGAAATCGGTACTCGTGTTGGACGAAACCAAACAACTGTAATGCGGATATGTGACCGTTGGATGCAGGAGGGTATGACGGATCGACGTGGTCGATTGCATCCACCTCAGTGCACCACTTCACGTGAGGACAGGCAAATTGTGCGCATGGCAGTGACGGATCGCTCAGTCACATCACTAACCATAGCACAGTACATTGAGTCTGTAATGCATCATTCAGTGTCTGCGCGTAATATTCGACGCCGTTTACAGCAGAGTGGTCTGTCCGCAAGACGTCCATTGCTTGGTCTACCCTTGGCGCAGAGCCACAGACATCTCCGCCTCCGATGGTGCGATGAAAGAAGGATGTGGGCTGCAGAATGGAATGAAGTTGTCTTTACTGAAGAGTCACGCATCTGTCTGCAACACCACGATGATCGGATTCGAGTCTAGAGACACCGTGGAGAGAGGATGCTGAACAGCTGCGTTATGCACCGCCACACTGGTTCTGCACCGGATACTATGGTATGGGGCGGTATTGGTATAACTCTCGCACTCCTCTAGTACGCCTTGCCGGTACTTTAAATAGCCAGCGCTACATTTCCGAGATGTTGGAGCCAGTTGTCCTTCCTTACCTTCAGGGCTTGGCCACAGCCATATTTCAACAGGATAATGCGCGACCACTCGTGGTATGCATTGTCCAAATGTTCTTCGTCAATCACCAGATTGAGTTGCTTCCCGGGCCGGCTAGCTCTCCGGATCTTTCGCCGATAGAAAACATGTGGTCCATGGTTGCTCAACGATTGACCCTTATTACACTCCCCAGCTGCCACACCAGATTAACTTTGGAAACGTGTGGGAGCTGCTTGGTCTGCTGTACCCCAAGAACACATCCAAAGTCTCCTTGAGTCAATGCCGTGGTGTGTGGCAGCGGTGATCTCCAACAATGGCGGCTACTCTGGCTACTGATTCTGGCAGGAACCACACTTCACAGAAGTCTAAATTTAATCATTTGATACTTGGTCAACATGTTATCTACGAAATAAATTCTGTTGTGCTATCTCTTGTCTTTTTAGGTGTTGCCTTTTCGGTGGCCAGTAGTGTATTTGCTTGGTAGGGTATCACCATTTATATGAGGTTTTATAATTTTTTTTTTCTATTTTGCAATGTAATTGAATGTGATATACACTAGTGATATTTATTTATTATCTGAGTTGCATTTCAGGGTAGGCCTTTGAATGGAATTGTCTTCGCTGTGAAATATTTTCTATAGCCATCCAGTTTCGTAGGTTCGCTATGATTTTTGTTATACACTCATGGACAAAAAAATTAGCGCACCAGAAGGAGTCAAAATGAAACGCAATTTTACATACGTAATGACTATTTTGATATAATTAAATGATTAGAAAATCAAAGAAAAGGGATAATTTATTTCAGAGAAAAAGGCAAAAGAACGGAGGATTTAATACCCAGTTCAACCCCCTCTAGCACAAATGAACGATGCGATATAATCGGGCATTGAGGCCTACAAGTTCTGTATGGTGTCTTGAGACATTTGATTTCATATTTGCTGTAACATTGCCTTTAGTTCGTTCAGACTCTTTAGCTGCCCAACCCTCCTTCCCAAATGATCCCAGATATGCTTGATTGGAGACAAATCTGGGAATCGCGCAGACCAATGAAGGGTAGTAACAGTGCGGAGACAGTCTTATGACATCCATGCCGTATGAGGCCGAGAATTGTCTTGTAGAAAAATGGCCCCTGGGAGCCGTTGCAGGAGTGGTTACACGTGTGATTGCAGGATGTCATGGACATACCGCTGGGCTGTCATGGGGCCATGGATCAATACTAGGGGTGACCGTGTATTGTAGGCAATGGCACCCCAAACCATCACCCCAGTTATGGGAGCGGTGTATCGCTGTAAAGCAAAGGCAGAATTGAGGCGTTCACCACGGAATCTCCACACTCGAACACGATTGTCATCACTGCTGAGATTGAATCTGGATTCATCGCTAAAGACGACCTGATTCCATTCCGGTGCAGTCCAGTTTCCTCGTGCGCGGCACCACTCCAAACGGAGGCGTCGATGGGTGGGCGTCAAGGGTAGCACCGCTATCCAAAATGTCCTTCAGCCAGGCGCCTTTGTATGGTTCGAGAAGACAGGGGTCCCTAGTGAAGGTACTGCCTTTGCGTGGATGGCGGCCGATGAAGCAGTTGGCTGTACGCTTGCATTTCTTATAATGTGGTGGTCTTTTCGACGAGCCTGGAACCTTCGTCTTGAGCCTGGTCTGCGTGTAAATGACATCTCTCGGATCCATTGGTCCCAAAACCTCCTCACAGCACAATCAGAGCGGCCTAATTGACGAGCTACTCGCCTAGCTGACCACCCAGCTTTTATCATGCCGATGATTTTCCTTTCTCAAACTGCGACATCTACTCATAATGTCTTCGAAAACGCCGTTATGGCATGTCTACCTTAGCTCCTGCTTTGTAAACGATTCAGCACACTCAAACAAGCTTTGGTTACCTGTTTTATACTCCACGGAGAACGACATTAAATGCCCTCTACTGGCTATACGTAAAGCGCAATCACGCTGCATTTCTAATCGTTTGCACATCTCCCCGACATGTACCTTCATGCCAAGTTTTGTTACAATCCCGCAATTATTTCTTGGTGCGCTAATTTTTTTGTCCATGAATGTATATTGTGAAGATTAGTAGTGCGATTTAGAAATTTGTCATTCCTTTCAATTTTTTGATAAAATTGCCCTAAGCTTCCAGACATTTATTTTTAAATATGTGAGTCAATGATTTCATTTATATTGTCTTGGGTATCATAAGCAGGTTCTATGGGGCTAAGAATAGAGGGCGGTATGAGTGGGAATTTAAAATTTTTGACGAAAAATTGAGTAAATATGAAGTTGAGTCTCTTTTTGTAAAGTATTTTTTCTCAAGTTTTATTTCCATCTTTTTGAAAAATATATAAAAAAATGATAATAAAATGTCTTAGGTTAAATTCATGAGAACAGTTATAAAATACATTAGAGAAACGAATCAATTAAGACTCATTCAGGGTAGTTAGTTTAATTCATGTGCAATTTTTCTTGTTCAGTTGTCAGCTTTGTTCAATAAAGCTTCTTACGCCTAAAAACATTCTACATTTTATTTTTTAATTAATCATAAATTTTATATATGATAAATAGCTAATACCATATACAATATCTTCCAATAAGTAATTGGACTCTTGTGATAAAAGAGACAAAGCTTATTCATATTCAATAATTGGTAGAACCTCCACCTAAGGTAATTAAAGCCTTAACCCTCCGAATCACGCTTTCGACTGGTTTTTGGTTGATGGACAGTGGTATTTTCTCCCACGCTTGAAGAAGACATGCAAGTTTTTGCACCGATATTGAACGGCTGCTGCACCCCTTAATCCGGTAGTCCAACTCACCCCAGATATTTTCCATAGGATTCGTTCCTGGACTATGGGCTGGCCAAACTAGCCGGTTCACCCCCATTGTCATCGTACCAATCCATGGCAGACCTCGCAACATGATAAGTGGCGTTGTCATGCGGTAAGTAAAAATGATCCAACCCGTAAAATTGCCATAGCATAGGAAGCACATTGCTTAGAATAGTTAAGTAGGAGTCGGCGTTGAGCTTACCATGAATTGGTATCAATGGTTCTCCACTTGGAACATCCCCAGACCATAATTCCACCTCCATTAATCGAAAGCACAATGCATTATAGCAAAAGGTGTTCCCGGGCTAGCACCAAGCCCGGACTCTGCCACCCGACTGGTAAGGATTGTACCTTGATTCATCATTCCAGGAATCACGTTTCCTCTCATCTACGGTCAATTTCGAAGTGCCTTGCATCGCCTCAACCGAGTAACGCTATTGGAGTTAGTAATCAAAGATTTATGAGTGGCAGCACGACCATGGAAACCAAGCAAATGTGCGGATTTATGATCCTTGCGGGTGGTATTTATCGAAACAATAGTCCCGGATGCTTGTTGGAACTCTTGGAGTATGTGGGCTATCGGTTTGCTGCGATTTTTCCTAATTTCTTTGGATAGCACTCGTTGGTCTATATCTCTTAGTTTCGTGGATCTTCCAGTTTGAAGCACATTTTGACAATCACCCCTCACCTTCCACTTTTTTTTTATCACAAAATTTATTGTTGATATTAGAATGTTTAACTCGCTAAATATGCTCCTTAACATAGGCCATTTCCATGATATCCGACAATTATGCCCTCCCCCTCATTTCCCTTAAAAAAGACTGCAAATGGTTTATAACTCTTAAAATATTCCCTGCGTTGTAGAGTGGGATACGATAAGAAATGAATGTCCTGTTCTATTCAAAACTCACGCCATAAGTTACACGCATGACTCACCCGCATCTCTAGAGTCTAATAATGAACTGCATCCTTTCCCGTCGAAATCTGCTTCAAACAAAAGAAAAAGATATATTTTGTGTTCTTTTTGCTCCAGAGAATAGATGTCTCTTGAATTGAAACCCATTTTTTTTCTAGTTCAAACTAATATAAAGAAAATTTTCGGCTATTGATATTATTCGGGGCTTATTGTTCGTTAAATACGGTCTTATTCTTTCTTTTTATCAGGGAAAAAGAAAAATTTGTTAAATCGTGAAATTCGTTAAATAGGAGTTCGGTAAATCGGGGTTCGACTGTATTCTTATCGGTTAAAGTATTGAAATGCATGACTTGAAATTTATTTTTTTAAAAAAAATAGGTTTGCCAACAATTCAGCTTGACGGAGGGCAGAAACTGATATCAAAACAGATAAGTATTTATACTATGACTTAGAGATTTGTGTGTCAGTGAGACACAGGGAGTTATCAAAATCATTTATAGTGTCTAACAAATAGTTTTCTATTGGCTGATGTTCTAAAAAAAACTTAACAGCATATTTGTATTAAGTCTAGGTATAGTAACGGTAATTGGCGGTTATTTGTGTGTGATATGGTCGATCTTCGTTGACCATATCGTGGGGTTTCAGCGTAAGTTGGAGGTGTGGGATTCTCTCGAAATGATGAGACATTTTAGAATTCTTAATATGACTTTTATTAAGAGTTTAACTTAAATTACTTATACATCAAACAAACTTATATTAAGTGAAAATAAACCAAAACACGTAGCCGTAATTAACACAGATCGCGCAATTGGATCACTTATCTATATAATTATATTATATCCACCTACTCTCACACAATCCTAATAATATATTCGCATTCAGAATATAATCTTCCTACCTTGAATTCTAAGCAACGGTCCAATCCACTTCAGATATTCATCTAGGCTCGCGTACAATGGTATGTACCTTGAATGAATGGCGAGATTTCCGTGATTCTTAGGTAGGCCTTCAATTTACACTTCTATCTTTTCTGAACTGAAATTTCTCTAAATTGCCATCGCGCTTACTAAAACTTCTGTCCTTTTAAAGGTTATCTGATTTGCATCTATCCTTCGTTTCACTTCTTGGATTTGGGTTGGAAAAGATTTGCCATTAATCGTGGCCATCAAAGTACACAGAAGTTATGTTAGAGAAAGGACGCGTGAGCCATCACATGTGTTACGATGTTTTCTTATATTTCAATTAAAAATCAAAAAGCTCCTTTTATATTCAATTTAATTATAACAATCCAAACGTTAAAACACATATATTCTGAAGAAAATCCAAAACAGATGAAGTCTTACAGATTCAAAAACAAAACGTTAATCGATAGTCGCCAATAGTCAATTGAATTCACTTCAAGGACACGTAATAGTTTGTGATGAATTAATGCCTTTCTATAGGAATGGTTAAACCATGATTTTTGATTTTAAAGTATCTAAAATAGTAAGTATTGTTGAATGAGTGTATTGAATTATATAGGTTTATTCAACTCTCCATGTTCGCGAAATTTATGTATGAAGAATCCCTTTCAGATAAAAATTGACCTTTGACGGAGGTTCAATATTACTAGTCGGCAGTAACCCTTGTGTGTCTTCAAAGTACACATTTAATTAAAAAAAAACAAGTAATATCCCTATAGGAGAGTACCACACACACTCGAGCATAGTCAACATGCATCATAGTAAAAAAAAAAAAAAAATGCCATAGCACTTGACAATCGAAGTTCATTATCCTTTTGTTGGGGATTTTGCATGGATCTTATTTAGATAGAAGTTGAGATTTCTCATCAAGTCTTTCATAACGTCTTAAAATTTACATCCTTGACCTGAAAAAGGGGACAAATGACTATTGATTAAGCTCATATAAATCCTTAGAGAAAATATTTAAGAAAGAACGTAACTCTTTTCTAATTTCTCATTATTTAAGTCTTAAAATTTGATTGAAAATCTGTAACATGTACATTACTCGTAGAAAAAAAGTATAGCTCATCATAGGAAATCCGAATAACACCATCGAATAAAAATTTAGAATATTGAAGAAAAAGCAGGATACTGCAGTTAAGAAATACTACTTGACTATAAAAAATGTTCTCAACTTAAAAAATACCCCTTTTTTTCCAGTCTTGAGCTATCAGAATCTTACAACTTACTCGATATATTTCCCAGAATTTTCTGAGAGGCTTTCGAAAATGTCGTTAAGAAGGATTTCTAAGAAGTTCTCTTAGAATTTAGTATTTATTATCTTCCTCTTGAAGAGCTAAGCTTCTGTAAAAGGAAAAAGTACATGTTTTTAACGTAGTCTAGAGTTACTGCCCAACGCGAAAATGGAGCATTTTTTCCTGGACATGCAAATAAATGACATTTCTCCATTTTTAGCAACTCTTAAATGAAGAAGTTACTTTCATGGAAGGATGGTGGGGTTTTAAAGAAAATGTTTTATAGTGAAGAAATTTTACTATATAATTAAATAATAACTATAACTCGTACAATTAAACTAGTATATTATTAAATAAGTTTTCGAAATTCACACTGAAACAAAGCATAAAGGAAATCAATATTAAATATGTAAAATAACATAAAATGTACTCATTATATTAGGTGCAAGCGTTATACGTCGGATTTCCATGCTATATATTTTGTAAATAATAGGTAGTCAGTGTAGCAGCAAATGTGTAGAAACCCAATCTAAAGATTTAGAAGGTTAGCATTATGTGTACACATTCTAACTTTCAGTATAATTATTGCAGTTATATATCTAGCTACAATAATAAAACGTTATAGTAACATCCACCACGTTTTCAAAATCATTTGACAAAAATTTCCAACAGAAGGAAAAATTTTAAGGTACTATTGAACATTATTATACTAAAACTTTTATTTGACTTTAAAATAAAACAGCTTTCATATTTAAGTACAATAATTAAACTATGTGTTGTAAAAAAACTTATCAAATTTTTAAAATTGTTCGACGAAATATGTAAAACTTTAGCAAAATGCATTATGTAGGCCATTTTTCAAATGACATTCTACTTTTTCTAATTAACGCCCTTTTAGTAAGAAAATAATTGTATCCGAATATTTTGTGATCAATTAGATTTGAGTAGTAAAGAAAGTAATAAGAAAGGATACTGGGGATGAACCTCTGAAATCTGATCTCTTTGCCAAAACCCTACCACACTAAATATAGAGGACTTAAAACTTGACAAATTTAAATAATCAGTTTTGTAAAACGTTAGCTTTGTTTTGAATTTGTTTTTGTATATTATTTTTTCTAAGAGAAACTCTCGTTCTGTGTTAAAAGTTTTTGTGCTATAGTTTCGTTTTGAAATATCTGTTTGTAAAAGTGAGTCCCACTTTTGTACTTTTAGCTCTTAAAGAACCGTTTTAGTTTTGTATAAAAAAACATTCCAGTTTTATGTTGAATTCTGGTGTTTTGTTTTACCGCCTGGTGGGCAGAGGTTTTTAAACAAACTGTGATAATCTCAGTTGTAGCCCTTAGTCACATAGACAGCATTTACAGTATGCCTTACAGATAATAGTGTATCTTTCTGTAGATTTCTTTTTTCGCACAATATAAGTAAGTAAGCTAAAACACCTTCTCTTTCTTTTGGCTTAAATGGCCAATGAGTGTTCGTATTATCATTTATTCAACCCTTTGTTGCTAAGTTGGCCTTCCTTTATGATTTATTCTTCATTAGGAGATGCAATTTAAATCTATCTCAAATTTCCTTTTAAACCAAATTCTAAATTGTGCCTTGTGTTGATTTAAATATTTGCAGCAATATTCAACAGTAAGATTACGAGATCTAAAGAATAATTTTTTTGTCCATTTTCTAGCGTCTGTCTGGCAAAAGAATAGGTGGATATATCATGCGGTCTCTAAATCAACATATCCCATGCCTGGTTTGTAATCTGCAAATTTTGGCTTTGTGCTCGTTATGTCGTTTTCGCATGGAAAAGTCACCGTCAGAATTTTTTTTTTTTTAAATCTTTTCGTTCTTCTCACAATGTGATACAAATTCTTCGGGGGCTGGGTGTATAGTTGGTCAGCATATATACCTGCTCTTATCTTTCCAACACAATGCTGTCATTCCATCACAAAACTTCTACGGTAAGATCAATTTTGTCTCATTTTACAGCATAGCCAAATCCCTGAAAATGTTTTCTTTGATCGCACAGTTCCACAGGAGTTACTACTTTTTCTTTTAAAAGGTCTCCAAAAAAGTTCCTATGAGGAAAAGAAATTATCCATAAAGACATATTTGTTCCTTTTACCTTTTATACAATCTGATATGGCGCAACATTATAGCAAGCAGATGTTGAAAGGTTTTTTACCTTTTACCTAGATATATACTCTCAGCTACAGAAAATAATAAGGAATTTTTCAAGGGGGTCCGGGGTCGGTGAAAGTTCACCATTCCTTATCATGTCTTGGACCTACTAATTTTTCGGAACAAACATAGTAAAAAACTACTTTATTGAATAAATAATTAGGCATTTTTTTCACCAATAAAATTAATTCATTAATAACAAATAATTTAATTGTACTATATTCTTAGAATTATAATCAATTGGAAAAATCATGGCTTCGGGGGTTCCTGACCTGTGACTACTTTGTGCGCCACTGTGTTCCCCATATCATTATAGCTAAGTAGTATCTAATTTTATACATTTTCTAAACTTCACTGTTTAGTTTTTGGAATGTATTTTGCAGTGAACACTCTTCCTTCAAATTTAATTATACTTTATCGGTGAAAGATAAATTCTTCTGTGGGATCATACATTTCTTGTAAGATTCTTGTTGTGCCCAAGCAAAAGTACCCGCGTATTTTTCTGCAATCTGTCGTAAGTTGAGAATCTATACTTTCCTTTTAAAACTATTATCGTGCGTAAAAATTTTTTAAAATCATTAGGAAACGATCGTAAAATACTTCCGCTGGAAAAATGGAGTTTCTATCATATTGCCATTAGTTGCCGAATCCTGTACACTGTCTTTTCGATGTGTCCATCAAGAAAATCAAAACTGAGAAATTTTAAAAATTCTCATTTGTATCGGTTGGTTTCCGCGAAGATGCGTTCTTTCGTTTATCGATGTTTCTCCATGAAGACTAAGTACAGTAGTAAATGCATAAATTTTATTAGTTCCTTCAACCAGAACTGGCCAAGTAAAATTTCAGCATCTGTGAAACATCAGCTTTGCAAAAATCATTTCACTTTTGGTACCGGTTAGCATCAACTTTCAATCCAGAACCCGCAAAACGGCAATGCTATTTATCACTCTAGAGCCTTCTACCTCTTTCCGTGCGAATAAGCTTAAACTTCTCTGATCAAAATTAGCTGATTATTCAGATTATTAGTTGATTCATTATTTCTGCTACTACTTTCGAATTCATCTTCATTCCTCCGAATCACGCCATTGTCGTCAAAAGTTTTCTTAAATCTTTCATAAAATTCTCACATGATTCTGTGAGGAAATTCTGAGGCATTCCTAAAAATAGAAGAAACAGAAAAGTCTGTTGCTCAGAAAACGTAGTCATCGGAATGAAGCGTATTTTCAACGAAGTCGCGCAGCGAACCCGTTCCCAAAACGTCGCCAATAGATAAGGGAATAAGCGAAAATGGTTGGAGGAAAAATAACCCCACCCACCAGAAGGTGACAGAGACTTAAACAAAAAGGTCGGGGAAATCTTCCGCAAAGTGCGTCTCGAAAGCAAGTGCTGGGAAAAGTTAGGCGTTCTAGAAAACCTCTTGGTTACCACGTCAAAATTCGTGTCGTGATCTTGAAGCTTGATTAAAAATTTCTGGTACGACGTATGTACCAGCCAGATTTTATAAAGGTTACTGACTGGTGCTCTTAGCTCCACAATCAAGGCCACCCTGCGCAAGATGGTTGCACTGCCTGGAAATCTTCCCACATGCAGTGTTGCAAGGTCACATCAAGCTAAGGAGCTTCGGTTGGCCACCTAAGCGTCGTTGTTGTGCGCACGACAAAAGTAGCGATCCGGCGTGAAATGTCGTGATGGCCGTAGTAACTCCCGCTGGATCACCTTCCTAGGTGATGGTAGGAACTACCGCTAATCTTGGCTCCATGTAACCGCGTGGAGACTACTTCGCAGCCACTGAAATCATCGAGCTCTCCTACCTGAGGGGTTTCAGCTTCGCCGTGTTTCGCCTCGCCAACTGCTTCCAATTCCGGCAGAATAACCTGTAAACATTAATGTGAAGTCCTTCTGATTGTACAAATGGACTAACTTTGTTTATTTTAATGCAATATTTACTCAAATTGAGGTAAAATTTCCATGCTTCTGAAAATTTGTTTTGCTGTATCATACCACACCCTCTCTCTCTATTAGTTCTACAAAAGTAACCTTTAAATCACATTTTTTTTCCCTAAACTGGAAGGTCAAGTTGCATTGAACCATCTGTTCTTCAAAATGTATAAAAAATAATGAATTTTACTCTCAGTTTCTACTGAGGCAATACATTTTAAGATTGCGACGAACAAATACGTTTTGCAATTTTTAATTTTACATGGAGTATATAATAGAAATGTCTTATGCCCAATAAACTACTAAGCTTTTCATCTTTCGAAATATCAAAAATATAAACAGAGAAATCCAGAACGTACAAATCACCAACCTTGTAAAATGCCGGTTCTTGAGAAAGAGCAAACATGTGTTGTTTAAAGGCATTCATAAATATCCGGATTTAATTTGTGTACCCGGCAGGTGAGAGCCCATATATAAAGTGTAATTTAGCTTTTGCGGGTGTCATTATTTATAAAGTAAAATGCACTTTAGAACTGCCCTCTAATTCCTTGTAAAAATTGTATAGTTTTAAAGTTCCAAACCTCAGATGGTATGATCATGGGCCCCAGAACAGGGTGTATGCTAACCACACATATAGCGAGCACTGTAGGTACTAGAGCAGTGCTATGATCATGCATTTGTGCGATATTGGTCCCGAAATAGCTTAGGAATAAAAATAGTCCAATCGGCAAAATAATTATTGTACACTCATCGAGGTCGTTCTGGTGGCTTTTACCACAATGTGTCTACACGGTGTGGACCAACCCGCTACCCAGGCTAGTTTCTATGACCTGTGAGAAAGTCATTACAACTAAGCACAACATAAGATAGTTTTTGTGCAATATTTTTGTTTCTTTTAGAGTGTTTGTAACAAAATAAATCCTATAACTGTTTCTAATTTATCAAGTTGCTCTTATTTTTCACTGTGTAATCTGAGATCGACGTGGCAAAAGAGTTATGAAAGACTCAAAGAATCAAAATACGTACTAATTAAAAAAATGTAACTTTTATTTGATTCGTTAGCATTATTTATGTTATTTCAAAGTGCGAATAGTTAAAATATTATCTCTGTCTTCGAATACATGAAAGATTAGGAAAATAACAATAATGATCCCTTTTGTTTTAAAATTCTCCCTCTTCGAATAAATGCTTGTAATGGACCTAAATTAATACACTAAATGAAATACAATTAATTTATCAATTTATCAATCGAAAATCAAGGATTATCAAACCGCAGCACTTGCTAGAATGAATTCGTTATCTCACCATGATTCAGATAAAAATCAAGCAAATCTAAAGCCCCTATTTACACTCTTTTTAGCTGCAGAAAAATGTATTCTGGAGATTGTCAAATATTTTCGTTTGAAATGTAAAAGAACTGAGTACCTTATGCGTTATTTTAAAATGCTGTACCTTCGATAAGCTAAGAACTTTTCTTGAAATCAAAACATAATTCTAGTGGCGAAGTTAGACATGGCCGCAATAACAACTTCGTGGTTTCCATGGTCTATCCCTACCAGTTTGCTGAAATCTCTTACATTGGTTTTATAATTAAAACTACAATTGCACAGTATAAAGAAGTTAAAGAAAATTGTCAGCGACAAGTTCTTTTAGATTTTGTTATTGATGGAGATGGAACATGGAAAAATCTATGGTTTCATACTGTATCGCTGTGCGCATTGTTGTCACAAATTTAACAAATATTCATATCATAATTTAATATCATATTCTCATAATCATAATATATAATTTAATGCATATATTTAAACTAAAAATAAATTCAAAGTCGCAAAAAGTTTATATATTAATAAATGAAAACAATCAACTTAGATGAAAGCTTGATTCTTGTAAATGTAAGATTTGCCGTTTTATGTTAATGGCAACAGGGATGTGAGATTTTGAATGTGGAATTTTGGGTGGTTGTAAATTATTATTATTTTGCAACTGTCTGTTGAATCTATCAATTGAACGTAAGTTCAATTGTTATTGAAAGGTGATGGATGCAATGCTATCTTTGTACTGTAAGAGATGTCCTTCCTGGCAAATGCTATCAAATTCACTCACAAAGGCCGTAATTAGATATCAGTATGATACAGGCCGCTATTGCTGATGTTTGTCGGAAAGTTGGACAACAACATTATAATATGGTTACTTTTTATTTATAATGTGTTTAGTAATGTGGTTTTTCTTTTTGTGCATTTTGTTAATTTGTGTTGGTTTACTGCGCGGCTATTCAATTTTTTACATGCTTAACCATTTCCATATTTTGCATTGTCTTGATTTCCGTAATTTATCCCTTACTAATGGTGTGAGTACCTAGGTTCTTTTTTAAAAATTATGGGGGCTTTGCTTTCACCTTTGGGCCAGTGGATTTGCTGAACTTAGCCACTGTTTATTTTAAGTGTTCTAATTTTGGCCTAATTCCCCACTGCTTTAATCTACTTCCTGGCCATCATAAATAAGTGTGACAAGCAAAAAGGAAAATTGTTTGCAGACATGAGAGAAATCAGTTTATTGTTTGTTTTGTTGCAAAATCTGCTAAAGTGATGTCCCATATTTCGCTAAAAATAGGTCTATCAGGCATAATTCTGTTTCAACTGGTAGCCAGGGCTTCCTTTCTGGTTCTGGTAATTGTTATATTTTGTACTTTTGTTTCCAAAGTAAATTTAGCTCTGAAACAACACGTGGCTGAAACATCAATGCTTGAAAGATTTTAGAGATATCAGCAATTTCAAAAAGCATTAAAACCTGCTATTATGAACAAAATAAATTATGGCTACTGTATAATTTTAAAAATTTACCGTGAATTGTGACAGGCTTGTAAATCCGGCAAAATTTAGTTAATAAAATCGTTGAAGGCCGAATCTGTCAATTGCAGGTGGGCTTTACTTCATTATTGGAATTTGCTAAGAATGTAAAATACCTTCGTTCCCAAAAAGAATTGGTGAGCAAAGCAATATTAGCTATAAATTAGGCCCTAAGGCACTATCCTAAAATTTTGGGAGAAAGTATGAAAAGCTTCCAGTAATTACTGATACTCATGTTTATAAATTAAAATTGATCCATCAAGATAGCCAATGAAAGTTACTTTTGAAAATATGAATAACCTTCCAATTCTTTGTTTCAGAAGAAGAGGAGTATGAAAACTTAGGAAGAGAAATTAATGCCAAAGAAAATTAGCCAACCAACTCAATGTAAACAAAGGTTCTAATTCTGCTCAACTGGAAAGATCCCCAGCTTCCTACAAATAGAGAAATGTACAAACACTGCCAGCTTTGATCGGCTGGTGAGAATTCACTATGTGATGATAAACTGGTGCTTTGAAAATAATTCTGTACATCGGCTGAAGCTTATATAATATTTTTCATGTGGGTTGATTATAGTTAGCTGTGAACTAGGTATGAGTAGAAAGAGACTCTTATGTTTCTTAAAATGTTTTTGAATGTATACTCATTTAAAAGTTTTGTGTCAATATGTATAAATGATTATTAACTCAGATTTATGTGTATACTAATTTTATGCTTCATTATTATTATCAATTATACATATTTTGTTTTTGAAATTCTGATGCTTCCCGTTGAATTTCGGGAATGAATTCTATGCCCTGGTAAAGTTGAAAAAATTCATGAGTTTGAAAAACTACGCAGCAAATTCCATTTTAATTTTATGTACTGAATTTAATTTTTAAACATTACTTGTTCGCCGAAAATCATTGAGTACCTATAATTTTCTTTTAAAATCCGCTGCTGGATTCTCCAACTGTGCGGCTAGATGTGTTCATTGCTCTTGTCCAGCGCTCAGCCGTATGTTACTTTAGAAGAAAAGAGTAAAACTGTCGGGTTCCCCAAAAGAAATCAAGTAAATTGATATGTTCAATCTCGATTGGTTGATGTATTGTTGAAAGGGAATGGATTTCCGGTAATATTCGGCAATTTTACGATGATGACATTAATTTCATTTGTATCGAAATGTACCTAATTATTCATTTTTTTACTTATGTCCCATTTTTTCAAGTGTGACATTTTGCTTTTTTCCCCTGACATTTCTAAATTTCTTACATTCTCTATTTAAATTCCGTTATTTTTCTATGTTGTTATCCACAAAAGTAATTTTTAAATTTTAGATGTATAGAATAATCTGGCATTTTCAAGCTACATTTTTAATTTTAGGTATATTTGCAGCTAAATACATGCATCCTCTTTCTACAAAGGAAACTAGAAATATATATGTGCAATGCTCTAATGTTTTTGAGTCATTTGATTCCAAGGTAATTTCTCAGACTTTTAAAAAAAATACAGTATTTGTACTATAGAATAACAACTCTTTAAATTCATTAGTGGTGCCAGTTTTTCTTTTTTCAATCTAGGTAGGAAATCTATTTTTATGCTCACTTTTGAAGCTACTATTTTTTATACTCCTAAGTGATAATGCACATCAGTAAATTTCCTGAGTAGCATTTTTGGTATTCCTCAAAGTGCACATTATATATTGGATTTTTACGGTGGGTACATTATTGATATTTTATATTTTACTTTTATAAAATCAATGTAATTTTACTACCTTCGCTGGGAGTATTAATGTTAAGCTGCCAATTTGGACGTGGAAAACTACCAGGTGCTAAAATTTTATTTCTGACACAATTCTCAAAACCAGAATAAGAAGTTGTGTTGGTATATGGGCATACTTGAAGAACAAAATTAGTTCACAAAAAAAGAAAGTGTTAGGAAACCATATATAATGGCTCAACTGGCATGATGGAAATCCGTGGGAAATTTTGTGGTTTGTCTAGTAACTGAAAGTAATTGCCGGAGATGTACATCTCTTACATTGGTGCTTCGGTGATTGCCAAATTATTTCAACGTTTATAAATCAGTTCATAGAGTGTTGATATTCCAATCACAAAACAAATGCCGAATTTGTCTAAAAATGGGTGGTCAGTTATTAAAACCAAAACAAATATATCTTCAAACTTGATTATAGAAATGGAAGTGCATGAATTGATACAATTAGTTGACCTGATTTGCAAATATACAATATAAAATGTTTAACTGATAAAATTAAGATATTGAGAAAGCTGTTTATTTTGTATATTTCCATCCTGCTTAAATGATCGTAAGCATAAATCTGTTTCTCAAAAACCTTTATCCTGTGGATCCTTAATATACATGAGATGAGTGAGGACATGGGCACATGAAGTGCCCCAAAACCCTTTAGATTTATGGGTAAGCAGATTGTTGAAATTGCCAAATGAAGCGCGCAATTGTCTTTTAAACCATGGTAAGGCTAACTGAAAATTATACAATCACTACGTACTGTTGAGGATCATGCATTGTAATTTGTGATATGTATGGATATAAAAATGTTTCAAACTGCAGATTGACATTACTTCCCATCCCCATAATGGCGAAAGTGTGTGACAAGTGAAATTGATAATGGTGCCATAGCTCCATCATAAAAAATAAAGAAGAAGAATTAACATCATATGCATGTAGTGAATTTTAAAATGGTGTATCTATGTTAATAATTAATATAATAGTTTATAATAAGTAGTTATAAAATTAAAAACTTATTATTTCCTGATATGCACATTTGGTGAATATTTTAAACTTATTTTAAAGATATAGTTATCACATTCTTAATTCTGAAAGAAAGAAATTTCGCTTTTCTTTTATTTTTATAGACAGGTATAGTGTATGTTTGCTTTATTGAGAATTATTTTAAATAATAGCTGTTTATTGAATGGTACTTCAAAGAACTTTAAATTCTACATTCAATTATTATTATTTCAGTTAATAAAATAACATGGTGGATTTTAGGTTTTCTGATTACTAGTTTCTCTAGAACATCATTTTTTTCACATTACACATATATTCCCTCAAACCTGTTCAATAGAATTTGATATAAAAAAATTATGGTTGTACTAAAATGAATTTTTAAATTGGGGCTACTTTTGAATTTACATATATTTTCTTTTACAATTTATATTTTTAGTTTAGAAATTAAATTTGAACTCCCTTTACAATTTACTCAAAACTTTAAAATCAGTATTTATGTGACATCATTTTTAAAGTTCATATAAGCAACCCTGAACTTGAGGCAAAACATTAACGCATTATATTTCCTACCTTACAAAGTTACTTTTGCCATTTCCCAATTCTAAAAAGACTGTACTTTTAGTTATCCTAAATTCAAAAAATTTACCATAAAAAAATTGTTAGTTATATATGCCCATAAGTAATTCAATATTCATTTGTTATCTTCCAAAATGTGTGCATTTCAGGAAACAATATTAAAATATTACAGCACTTTATAAAGATGTTGAGGTTTTCTTGATTTTTTTAGCTTTAAATGCTCTGAATCATTTAGTATTTCACACTGATGCCTTCAAGTCAGCGTTGGTTGGCAACGAAGTTATGTTTTGAGCCTGGTGCTTTCTGGCTTCACAGCTGTAAAGGCAACTCACAAGAAAATGTAAGAAATATTAACCTTTTAGCTTCTTTAAAAAATCTTTTTAAGCTAAATGATAAATTGATACCAACAGTGTCTAATTTTGTATTAGAAAGTTCGTAAAACCTGAGATTGGAGTATGATTCTGCACACTATCAGTATATACACGAAAATTTTATTTTATAGAATTTTAGAAATAAATCCACGCTTTTCTCGGCTCCTTCGGATGCAGTCATAAAACTAATGAAAATCGAGCAATTTGAAGATTAGAGTAAATTACAAATTTTTAGAATACTTTTAAATTTATTCAAGTTTATGTATTATTACATTTTGTAAAAATATTAAACTTATAACTAAAATATTTTGAAACAAATATATGAAGCATGTCCTTGCTATATTACATTACTGACAAATTCAAGAACACCTATTGTTTAGGTCAAGGTGTGAAGTAAAGTTACAAGTAAACAACAAGACATTCAAGGAAAAAAAATATAAATCCAAAATGCCATGTTTTTCAGAAGTAAATTCAAAACTGAAAATTTTATATAACTCCAGTATAGTGGTTAGGTGCATTTGAGATTACTCTCTTTCCAAAGTTCAGAAATTACCATTTGTGTGTGATAGCTGGCTGTGCGGTGACTGAAGTATGATTATGATACTTTATGATGACCATTTCGAATCTGATGCATTTAAAGGACATGGATATATCAGGCTATATATATTATGCATAATTTTCAGTAAAAATCATTTAACTAAATTGACCAGTGATTAACGTAAGCATGATTTTACAAGTTGACCATTTCTAATTTGAGGTACTTTTAAAAAAAAGTGCATACAAACACAGTATATCGACTCATATATATATACATATGTAAAATGCAATTTTTACTGAAAAATAATTTCAATCATAATTGTCCAGTGCGATGACTGGAAGTATGATTTTGATTCTCTTTTATGATAAATCCATTTCTAATCTGATGCATTTAAAAAGTGGATATGTTCACACATATATATATATATATATATGAATAATTTTACCTGAAAAAAATAATTAATTATAATTGGCCAGTGATGACTCAAAGTATTATTTTGATTATTTTTATTTTAGTTACTTTCAATCTAGTATTTAAAAGTGGATAAATACATGCTCATATATATATGTATGTGTATGTAATTTTTACTGAAAAAAAATAATTTTAAATTAGTGGAATTGGCCAGTGATGACTGAAGCATGATTTTGATTCTTTTATGATGACCATTTCAAATCTGGAGGTACTTTAAAAAAGGATATTAACACGCCGCACACACATTACATATATATGTGTGTGAATATCGTACTGAAAGAATAATTTAATCATAGTTAGCCAGTATTATTCTGAAGTATGATTATGATTCTTTCTAAGGATGATCATTTTCTAATCTTGAGGCATTTAAGGGAGCAGGGATACATAAAATATATATATATACATATATTATGCATAATTTTCACCTCAAAAAATAATTTAAATCAAAATTGACTAGTGATGACTGAAGTATGATTTGATTCTTTTATGATGACCATTTCTAATCTGAGGTGCATTTAAAAAAGTGGATACCACATGCTCACACACACATATATATATATATATATGTAATTTTTAATGAAAAATAATTTAATCATAATTCACAGTGATGACTGAAGTATGATTTTGATTCTTTCTATGATGATCAGCTCTTAAATTGAGGCATTTATATATATATATATATACACAATGCAAACATGTATATATGGTATATTATGCATAATTTTCACCAAAATTATTTAATCAAAAATTGACCAGTGATGACTGAAGTATGATTTTTGATTATTTTATGGATGACCATTTCCAATCTGAGGCAGCATTTAAAAAAAAGTGGATACAAACAGATAGATGCTCACATTACTGCGCCATATATGGCGTGTGTACTTTTACTGAAAATAATCTAATCATAATTGGCCAAAGGTGATGAATTGGAAGTATGATTTTGGACTATTTTATGATTTAACTCATTTCAACTGGAGTATTTCTGTGTAATTTGATACAAAACACACACACACTTATGTATATAAAAGGAATACTTCTTTCACTTTGGAAATAATTTAATCATAATTTGGCTGTAAAAGTGATAACCGGAAGTAGATTTATTATTCTTTTCATGATGACTATTTAATCTGAGGAATTTCTATGAGCAGTTATATACAAACATATGTTATATTATGGCTAAATTTTCGTGCAAAATATAATTTAATCAAACACCAGTGATGACTGGCATGATTTACGGACTTTTCGCATGATCATTTCAATCTGGAGTGTACTTGGCGGGAGCAAAAGGCAGCCACAAACATGTACAGGCGATATATATGACTGCATAATTTCACTGAAAGTACACTCGACCAAAACTGGGTTTGATAAAGGTAGTTCTTCGCCAACGTAGATCTCTAGCCATAACAACACTGGTCTCTCGTGAGAAACATGTGAACTCTAGCACGGGGCTACGGAAAATCTGAACAAGGAAAGTAAATTCTAGAATGTTGATTATGTAATCCTTTTATAGATCGGGATCAGAAAACTTCAACCTCTTTGGTAGAATCAATGAATAACCGTATGCAACTTTTGCCATTTCAAAAATCTCCGCTGTAAACTGAGGTACTTTCTTTCTTTAAAAATTAATGTTTAATGACGCCTGTGTTGCTACCACTGTATTGCCACTTTCGCCTATTTCCTACTAAAACGTACATGGAAGTAATACTAACGCAATGTCTGGATTCGTAAGTGTTTTTTTAAAAGACATCTAGAAGTTGAAGTCACGGGCAATGGAATGCAGCGTTCTTTTCGTGGTTCTTTTTCATTTTTTCTAGATTTTTAACTGTCTATTTAAAAACCTTTTAAAAACACAGGGTAAAATTATTTTGAGGCCCTGGAAAAGGTAACTTTCCAATCTTAAACTTCTGCTATTATAAAGCATAATTCTTACCTTATGGTTATAAAACGTACTCGATACCCGACAAGTAATATAATGCGTACTCTCTTGGAAATATAGCTTAAGATCAAAACACATCTAAAACTCTTATATATCTTCCTTTGTTGAACAGTTGGTACTTCATCGTGAATCAAAATAGCTTCGGTCCGTTAAGATGTCATATACCTTTTAAAGTCTCCGGAAAATCAATGATTTTTGCAGCAATTTTATGAGCAAACCTTTCGAGCGTTTTAAAGTTGAAACTGTATTATGATATTACCAATAACACGGAAGTTAAGAAAACAAAAAAAGAGGCAGCGTCAGCTTAAATATTGTTTACATTTCTGCTCCAGGGTGACACGTGTTTCTTCAAGAGCCTTAAATATTTCATCTTTAATTATCAAATGCTTGAATCTAAGCCTCCCCAACATATTATTGTTCTGAAACATTAACTATAACCTCTAAATTTTACTTTATAAAACCACTAATTTGGATTTAAGTATCTGCTTTTATACTAAGCCTGTTTCTTTCTTATTTCACCGTATCTTTATTCTCGCACAAGTTTTAGGAAAAATATTAATTTTTTTAAAAACTTTTGAATGATGAATTCGATTGAATCTGCCAAACGACCATCTGCGAACGTCCTGTAAGAAAAGGAAGTTTTACTGGGTGTATTATGCACACACACACGAGGTGCAAAAGCCGTACACAGTATGGATGAACTAATAAAACAAGAAATGCATCTGAAAAAGATTCAGCTGCAAGATATTGATTCATCTTTTTGAACATGACGGTTTTGATGGCTATAGAGTGTTTGATAAAACTATTATGTTTACAAACATTCTCAAACTTTGCTTCCTCTTGCAAAATGTGCGGAGATATTGAACTCATAGAAAATGTGTTAGAGGTTTGTCTAGTGTTTTTCCGATTGAATGCAAAGAACTGTAAAGACATGTTTGCTTCTAGGGAATCTTAAAATGCTGGGTAAAAGATGCGATTCCAGTCAAAACAGACGCTGGTGTACGCAATGAGGACAAATTCCTGAAATGCAGCAATGACAACTTTCTGTGGTGTTGGCGACTCTCTCCTCCAGTTGCTGGTAACTTATGTAATAATATAAACAAACTGCAACGTTTAGTAAAGAAGTTCCAATGCAAAGTGCAGCTTTGAAATATAGTAATTTGACAAATCTCTTCTGATATATTACCAATGGAGATGGAAACGTGAAGTCCCGTGGCTATTTTCTCGTAAATAGTGTGTGTGCTGTTATGAGAGAGAGAATGTGAAAGTGTATTGATGAAGTGTCTCTTCTGTGATGTGGATTCTTGGAAACCAAAGAAAAGGTCACCTGCTTACAAAAAAGTGGAAAATTCTTCACGCGAAGAACGTTTGAAAACTGTAAATGGGGCTCAGCTGGTATGATGAGACTGTGTAGCCTGCCCGCTATTTCAGCGTTCGCCATTAAGTCATCAGTTCTGTATATACATACATCTTCACATTGGGACATGCATTCCAAAACATTCTTTACTTATTACTGCATCCAATCCAGCGGAGAAATATTATCGCCAGTTTCAAAAATTGAATGTGTTGACATGTTCAAAAACGAAATGGAAACCTGTTTATGCCGTGAAAATTAAAACAAATGAGCTCCAAACTCGGTGGTAGAAAGGGAAGTTGACCACAGAATGATCGGACTTAATCACAACATACTATATGGTGCCGGAAATGCAAATCCGACAAAAGCAAAACATGCCTGTCGGATTTGTGAAAAGCTGTTTGGGCTGTATATTTCCATAGTGTCTCTGTGCCTTTACTTGTGCTGTTCATGGCCAGTTTTTGTCCTAGGTCCTATTTCTTGGGTGTACATTTCAAAATCAAGTATTAGAGGGGTAGTGTAAAACTTTCAAAATATGAAAAGTAACAAATTGCCAACAGTAAGTGGTAACAGTGGTTGTAAAACCTGTATTTAATGATCTTACACGAAACTCCAACCTGCAAAATGTCTAGGGCAAAACCTAAAATATTGAATCATTAACTCATTAATATGGAAATGCAGTGCTCAAAACTTTTTAGGTTGTGATAGAAAGATTGTTGATATTTCTACAAATGAGGCAATTGTCATTTTTAATGATGGCAATTAAGTATAGATCAAAAATATATATGGATTGCTTTGTATTCCTGACAGTTTGTAAAATTTGTGCAAAAATTTGCTTACAAATTTGTAGATATAAAAGAATTCAGACTGCAGAGCGACATTTTAATCTCCCCTTACAAAAGGAAGTATGAAAGCTTGGGGTGAATGCAATTTAAAGCTACTTGTAAAAAAAATTCAAATCCGAAAAAAGAGGAAACATCGTATGCATGTGGCGAATTTTAGAATCAGTAATGCTACACTGCATTCATATCACAAATTATTTAATATTGACAGTAAGTACTGTTAATTAAGATATATTAATTGTTTTTTTTAAGTAATATTTATAAATTTTTAACTTTATTTTTAAAGAAAATGGAATCACTTTGTTGTGTATTTTTGATTATTTTGTAGCTTTTGGATATTGTTTCATTTTCGTACTGCATTGCAAAAATATAAGTTTTAGTTATAATACCTGAAGAAATTGTTAAGTTTATTGACTATCATGCTTCACATTAGCCGTAATTTAAAAATTTAGTTGTTATTTTATAACCAGAATAAAATATATATATATATAAAAACTGTGGTAAATTTTATGTTTGATGTCAATTTTCTCAGAAATCTGCCATTTTTCTCATTACGCGTATAATACTAAACCGTTCCATGGAAAATGATAAAATTTTACTGAGATTCTTGACTATGACCTGTACTTTAAAAATAATCTTAGAACCAGTTTTGAATTTTAGTTGGAAAAATCTTTTAAAATTACAAATAAAAATAGCTTTTAAAAATGCTTCTATACCCCTATATGCCAAATTTTAAATTGTTATAGTTTCTGCAAAATTTTAAATCAGTGTTTCTACTATTTTAAAGATAACACAATTCCTTAACACTGAGCAAAAATTTCCCAACGTAAAAAAATATTGGTAACTTTTTATAAAGCTGCAAGTGTAATGCATATCAATTTGCGAAAAGAAAAACCAAAAATTTCTTTGTAATTATCTAATTAAAATTTATCCTAGTTAAAAATTAGGTGTTTTGTTGATCTTCTCGTTGTGTAAGGGTGTGCGTTATACGGCGAATATATCTAAAATTGAAAATTTAGCTTGAGTATAGGTGCAAGCGTTATACGTCGGATTTCCATGCTATATATTTTGTAAATAATAGGTAGTCAGTGTAGCAGCAAATGTGTAGAAACCCAATCTAAAGATTTAGAAGGTTAGCATTATGTGTACACATTCTAACTTTCAGTATAATTATTGCAGTTATATATCTAGCTACAATAATAAAACGTTATAGTAACATCCACCACGTTTTCAAAATCATTTGACAAAAATTTCCAACAGAAGGAAAAATTTTAAGGTACTATTGAACATTATTATACTAAAACTTTTATTTGACTTTAAAATAAAACAGCTTTCATATTTAAGTACAATAATTAAACTATGTGTTGTAAAAAAACTTATCAAATTTTTAAAATTGTTCGACGAAATATGTAAAACTTTAGCAAAATGCATTATGTAGGCCATTTTTCAAATGACATTCTACTTTTTCTAATTAACGCCCTTTTAGTAAGAAAATAATTGTATCCGAATATTTTGTGATCAATTAGATTTGAGTAGTAAAGAAAGTAATAAGAAAGGATACTGGGGATGAACCTCTGAAATCTGATCTCTTTGCCAAAACCCTACCACACTAAATATAGAGGACTTAAAACTTGACAAATTTAAATAATCAGTTTTGTAAAACGTTAGCTTTGTTTTGAATTTGTTTTTGTATATTATTTTTTCTAAGAGAAACTCTCGTTCTGTGTTAAAAGTTTTTGTGCTATAGTTTCGTTTTGAAATATCTGTTTGTAAAAGTGAGTCCCACTTTTGTACTTTTAGCTCTTAAAGAACCGTTTTAGTTTTGTATAAAAAAACATTCCAGTTTTATGTTGAATTCTGGTGTTTTGTTTTACCGCCTGGTGGGCAGAGGTTTTTAAACAAACTGTGATAATCTCAGTTGTAGCCCTTAGTCACATAGACAGCATTTACAGTATGCCTTACAGATAATAGTGTATCTTTCTGTAGATTTCTTTTTTCGCACAATATAAGTAAGTAAGCTAAAACACCTTCTCTTTCTTTTGGCTTAAATGGCCAATGAGTGTTCGTATTATCATTTATTCAACCCTTTGTTGCTAAGTTGGCCTTCCTTTATGATTTATTCTTCATTAGGAGATGCAATTTAAATCTATCTCAAATTTCCTTTTAAACCAAATTCTAAATTGTGCCTTGTGTTGATTTAAATATTTGCAGCAATATTCAACAGTAAGATTACGAGATCTAAAGAATAATTTTTTTGTCCATTTTCTAGCGTCTGTCTGGCAAAAGAATAGGTGGATATATCATGCGGTCTCTAAATCAACATATCCCATGCCTGGTTTGTAATCTGCAAATTTTGGCTTTGTGCTCGTTATGTCGTTTTCGCATGGAAAAGTCACCGTCAGAATTTTTTTTTTTTTAAATCTTTTCGTTCTTCTCACAATGTGATACAAATTCTTCGGGGGCTGGGTGTATAGTTGGTCAGCATATATACCTGCTCTTATCTTTCCAACACAATGCTGTCATTCCATCACAAAACTTCTACGGTAAGATCAATTTTGTCTCATTTTACAGCATAGCCAAATCCCTGAAAATGTTTTCTTTGATCGCACAGTTCCACAGGAGTTACTACTTTTTCTTTTAAAAGGTCTCCAAAAAAGTTCCTATGAGGAAAAGAAATTATCCATAAAGACATATTTGTTCCTTTTACCTTTTATACAATCTGATATGGCGCAACATTATAGCAAGCAGATGTTGAAAGGTTTTTTACCTTTTACCTAGATATATACTCTCAGCTACAGAAAATAATAAGGAATTTTTCAAGGGGGTCCGGGGTCGGTGAAAGTTCACCATTCCTTATCATGTCTTGGACCTACTAATTTTTCGGAACAAACATAGTAAAAAACTACTTTATTGAATAAATAATTAGGCATTTTTTTCACCAATAAAATTAATTCATTAATAACAAATAATTTAATTGTACTATATTCTTAGAATTATAATCAATTGGAAAAATCATGGCTTCGGGGGTTCCTGACCTGTGACTACTTTGTGCGCCACTGTGTTCCCCATATCATTATAGCTAAGTAGTATCTAATTTTATACATTTTCTAAACTTCACTGTTTAGTTTTTGGAATGTATTTTGCAGTGAACACTCTTCCTTCAAATTTAATTATACTTTATCGGTGAAAGATAAATTCTTCTGTGGGATCATACATTTCTTGTAAGATTCTTGTTGTGCCCAAGCAAAAGTACCCGCGTATTTTTCTGCAATCTGTCGTAAGTTGAGAATCTATACTTTCCTTTTAAAACTATTATCGTGCGTAAAAATTTTTTAAAATCATTAGGAAACGATCGTAAAATACTTCCGCTGGAAAAATGGAGTTTCTATCATATTGCCATTAGTTGCCGAATCCTGTACACTGTCTTTTCGATGTGTCCATCAAGAAAATCAAAACTGAGAAATTTTAAAAATTCTCATTTGTATCGGTTGGTTTCCGCGAAGATGCGTTCTTTCGTTTATCGATGTTTCTCCATGAAGACTAAGTACAGTAGTAAATGCATAAATTTTATTAGTTCCTTCAACCAGAACTGGCCAAGTAAAATTTCAGCATCTGTGAAACATCAGCTTTGCAAAAATCATTTCACTTTTGGTACCGGTTAGCATCAACTTTCAATCCAGAACCCGCAAAACGGCAATGCTATTTATCACTCTAGAGCCTTCTACCTCTTTCCGTGCGAATAAGCTTAAACTTCTCTGATCAAAATTAGCTGATTATTCAGATTATTAGTTGATTCATTATTTCTGCTACTACTTTCGAATTCATCTTCATTCCTCCGAATCACGCCATTGTCGTCAAAAGTTTTCTTAAATCTTTCATAAAATTCTCACATGATTCTGTGAGGAAATTCTGAGGCATTCCTAAAAATAGAAGAAACAGAAAAGTCTGTTGCTCAGAAAACGTAGTCATCGGAATGAAGCGTATTTTCAACGAAGTCGCGCAGCGAACCCGTTCCCAAAACGTCGCCAATAGATAAGGGAATAAGCGAAAATGGTTGGAGGAAAAATAACCCCACCCACCAGAAGGTGACAGAGACTTAAACAAAAAGGTCGGGGAAATCTTCCGCAAAGTGCGTCTCGAAAGCAAGTGCTGGGAAAAGTTAGGCGTTCTAGAAAACCTCTTGGTTACCACGTCAAAATTCGTGTCGTGATCTTGAAGCTTGATTAAAAATTTCTGGTACGACGTATGTACCAGCCAGATTTTATAAAGGTTACTGACTGGTGCTCTTAGCTCCACAATCAAGGCCACCCTGCGCAAGATGGTTGCACTGCCTGGAAATCTTCCCACATGCAGTGTTGCAAGGTCACATCAAGCTAAGGAGCTTCGGTTGGCCACCTAAGCGTCGTTGTTGTGCGCACGACAAAAGTAGCGATCCGGCGTGAAATGTCGTGATGGCCGTAGTAACTCCCGCTGGATCACCTTCCTAGGTGATGGTAGGAACTACCGCTAATCTTGGCTCCATGTAACCGCGTGGAGACTACTTCGCAGCCACTGAAATCATCGAGCTCTCCTACCTGAGGGGTTTCAGCTTCGCCGTGTTTCGCCTCGCCAACTGCTTCCAATTCCGGCAGAATAACCTGTAAACATTAATGTGAAGTCCTTCTGATTGTACAAAATGGACTAACTTTGTTTATTTTAATGCAATATTTACTCAAATTGAGGTAAAATTTCCATGCTTCTGAAAATTTGTTTTGCTGTATCATACCACACCCTCTCTCTCTATTAGTTCTACAAAAGTAACCTTTAAATCACATTTTTTTTCCCTAAACTGGAAGGTCAAGTTGCATTGAACCATCTGTTCTTCAAAATGTATAAAAAATAATGAATTTTACTCTCAGTTTCTACTGAGGCAATACATTTTAAGATTGCGACGAACAAATACGTTTTGCAATTTTTAATTTTACATGGAGTATATAATAGAAATGTCTTATGCCCAATAAACTACTAAGCTTTTCATCTTTCGAAATATCAAAAATATAAACAGAGAAATCCAGAACGTACAAATCACCAACCTTGTAAAATGCCGGTTCTTGAGAAAGAGCAAACATGTGTTGTTTAAAGGCATTCATAAATATCCGGATTTAATTTGTGTACCCGGCAGGTGAGAGCCCATATATAAAGTGTAATTTAGCTTTTGCGGGTGTCATTATTTATAAAGTAAAATGCACTTTAGAACTGCCCTCTAATTCCTTGTAAAAATTGTATAGTTTTAAAGTTCCAAACCTCAGATGGTATGATCATGGGCCCCAGAACAGGGTGTATGCTAACCACACATATAGCGAGCACTGTAGGTACTAGAGCAGTGCTATGATCATGCATTTGTGCGATATTGGTCCCGAAATAGCTTAGGAATAAAAATAGTCCAATCGGCAAAATAATTATTGTACACTCATCGAGGTCGTTCTGGTGGCTTTTACCACAATGTGTCTACACGGTGTGGACCAACCCGCTACCCAGGCTAGTTTCTATGACCTGTGAGAAAGTCATTACAACTAAGCACAACATAAGATAGTTTTTGTGCAATATTTTTGTTTCTTTTAGAGTGTTTGTAACAAAATAAATCCTATAACTGTTTCTAATTTATCAAGTTGCTCTTATTTTTCACTGTGTAATCTGAGATCGACGTGGCAAAAGAGTTATGAAAGACTCAAAGAATCAAAATACGTACTAATTAAAAAAATGTAACTTTTATTTGATTCGTTAGCATTATTTATGTTATTTCAAAGTGCGAATAGTTAAAATATTATCTCTGTCTTCGAATACATGAAAGATTAGGAAAATAACAATAATGATCCCTTTTGTTTTAAAATTCTCCCTCTTCGAATAAATGCTTGTAATGGACCTAAATTAATACACTAAATGAAATACAATTAATTTATCAATTTATCAATCGAAAATCAAGGATTATCAAACCGCAGCACTTGCTAGAATGAATTCGTTATCTCACCATGATTCAGATAAAAATCAAGCAAATCTAAAGCCCCTATTTACACTCTTTTTAGCTGCAGAAAAATGTATTCTGGAGATTGTCAAATATTTTCGTTTGAAATGTAAAAGAACTGAGTACCTTATGCGTTATTTTAAAATGCTGTACCTTCGATAAGCTAAGAACTTTTCTTGAAATCAAAACATAATTCTAGTGGCGAAGTTAGACATGGCCGCAATAACAACTTCGTGGTTTCCATGGTCTATCCCTACCAGTTTGCTGAAATCTCTTACATTGGTTTTATAATTAAAACTACAATTGCACAGTATAAAGAAGTTAAAGAAAATTGTCAGCGACAAGTTCTTTTAGATTTTGTTATTGATGGAGATGGAACATGGAAAAATCTATGGTTTCATACTGTATCGCTGTGCGCATTGTTGTCACAAATTTAACAAATATTCATATCATAATTTAATATCATATTCTCATAATCATAATATATAATTTAATGCATATATTTAAACTAAAAATAAATTCAAAGTCGCAAAAAGTTTATATATTAATAAATGAAAACAATCAACTTAGATGAAAGCTTGATTCTTGTAAATGTAAGATTTGCCGTTTTATGTTAATGGCAACAGGGATGTGAGATTTTGAATGTGGAATTTTGGGTGGTTGTAAATTATTATTATTTTGCAACTGTCTGTTGAATCTATCAATTGAACGTAAGTTCAATTGTTATTGAAAGGTGATGGATGCAATGCTATCTTTGTACTGTAAGAGATGTCCTTCCTGGCAAATGCTATCAAATTCACTCACAAAGGCCGTAATTAGATATCAGTATGATACAGGCCGCTATTGCTGATGTTTGTCGGAAAGTTGGACAACAACATTATAATATGGTTACTTTTTATTTATAATGTGTTTAGTAATGTGGTTTTTCTTTTTGTGCATTTTGTTAATTTGTGTTGGTTTACTGCGCGGCTATTCAATTTTTTACATGCTTAACCATTTCCATATTTTGCATTGTCTTGATTTCCGTAATTTATCCCTTACTAATGGTGTGAGTACCTAGGTTCTTTTTTAAAAATTATGGGGGCTTTGCTTTCACCTTTGGGCCAGTGGATTTGCTGAACTTAGCCACTGTTTATTTTAAGTGTTCTAATTTTGGCCTAATTCCCCACTGCTTTAATCTACTTCCTGGCCATCATAAATAAGTGTGACAAGCAAAAAGGAAAATTGTTTGCAGACATGAGAGAAATCAGTTTATTGTTTGTTTTGTTGCAAAATCTGCTAAAGTGATGTCCCATATTTCGCTAAAAATAGGTCTATCAGGCATAATTCTGTTTCAACTGGTAGCCAGGGCTTCCTTTCTGGTTCTGGTAATTGTTATATTTTGTACTTTTGTTTCCAAAGTAAATTTAGCTCTGAAACAACACGTGGCTGAAACATCAATGCTTGAAAGATTTTAGAGATATCAGCAATTTCAAAAAGCATTAAAACCTGCTATTATGAACAAAATAAATTATGGCTACTGTATAATTTTAAAAATTTACCGTGAATTGTGACAGGCTTGTAAATCCGGCAAAATTTAGTTAATAAAATCGTTGAAGGCCGAATCTGTCAATTGCAGGTGGGCTTTACTTCATTATTGGAATTTGCTAAGAATGTAAAATACCTTCGTTCCCAAAAAGAATTGGTGAGCAAAGCAATATTAGCTATAAATTAGGCCCTAAGGCACTATCCTAAAATTTTGGGAGAAAGTATGAAAAGCTTCCAGTAATTACTGATACTCATGTTTATAAATTAAAATTGATCCATCAAGATAGCCAATGAAAGTTACTTTTGAAAATATGAATAACCTTCCAATTCTTTGTTTCAGAAGAAGAGGAGTATGAAAACTTAGGAAGAGAAATTAATGCCAAAGAAAATTAGCCAACCAACTCAATGTAAACAAAGGTTCTAATTCTGCTCAACTGGAAAGATCCCCAGCTTCCTACAAATAGAGAAATGTACAAACACTGCCAGCTTTGATCGGCTGGTGAGAATTCACTATGTGATGATAAACTGGTGCTTTGAAAATAATTCTGTACATCGGCTGAAGCTTATATAATATTTTTCATGTGGGTTGATTATAGTTAGCTGTGAACTAGGTATGAGTAGAAAGAGACTCTTATGTTTCTTAAAATGTTTTTGAATGTATACTCATTTAAAAGTTTTGTGTCAATATGTATAAATGATTATTAACTCAGATTTATGTGTATACTAATTTTATGCTTCATTATTATTATCAATTATACATATTTTGTTTTTGAAATTCTGATGCTTCCCGTTGAATTTCGGGAATGAATTCTATGCCCTGGTAAAGTTGAAAAAATTCATGAGTTTGAAAAACTACGCAGCAAATTCCATTTTAATTTTATGTACTGAATTTAATTTTTAAACATTACTTGTTCGCCGAAAATCATTGAGTACCTATAATTTTCTTTTAAAATCCGCTGCTGGATTCTCCAACTGTGCGGCTAGATGTGTTCATTGCTCTTGTCCAGCGCTCAGCCGTATGTTACTTTAGAAGAAAAGAGTAAAACTGTCGGGTTCCCCAAAAGAAATCAAGTAAATTGATATGTTCAATCTCGATTGGTTGATGTATTGTTGAAAGGGAATGGATTTCCGGTAATATTCGGCAATTTTACGATGATGACATTAATTTCATTTGTATCGAAATGTACCTAATTATTCATTTTTTTACTTATGTCCCATTTTTTCAAGTGTGACATTTTGCTTTTTTCCCCTGACATTTCTAAATTTCTTACATTCTCTATTTAAATTCCGTTATTTTTCTATGTTGTTATCCACAAAAGTAATTTTTAAATTTTAGATGTATAGAATAATCTGGCATTTTCAAGCTACATTTTTAATTTTAGGTATATTTGCAGCTAAATACATGCATCCTCTTTTTCACAAAGGAACCAGAAATATATATGTGCAATGCTCTAATGTTTTTGAGTCATTTATTCAAGGTAATTTCTCAGACTTTTAAAAAAAATACAGTATTTGTACTATAGAATAACAACTCTTTAAATTCATTAGTGGTGCCAGTTTTTCTTTTTTCAATCTAGGTAGGAAATCTATTTTTATGCTCACTTTTGAAGCTACTATTTTTTATACTCCTAAGTGATAATGCACATCAGTAAATTTCCTGAGTAGCATTTTTGGTATTCCTCAAAGTGCACATTATATATTGGATTTTTACGGTGGGTACATTATTGATATTTTATATTTTACTTTTATAAAATCAATGTAATTTTACTACCTTCGCTGGGAGTATTAATGTTAAGCTGCCAATTTGGACGTGGAAAACTACCAGGTGCTAAAATTTTATTTCTGACACAATTCTCAAAACCAGAATAAGAAGTTGTGTTGGTATATGGGCATACTTGAAGAACAAAATTAGTTCACAAAAAAAGAAAGTGTTAGGAAACCATATATAATGGCTCAACTGGCATGATGGAAATCCGTGGGAAATTTTGTGGTTTGTCTAGTAACTGAAAGTAATTGCCGGAGATGTACATCTCTTACATTGGTGCTTCGGTGATTGCCAAATTATTTCAACGTTTATAAATCAGTTCATAGAGTGTTGATATTCCAATCACAAAACAAATGCCGAATTTGTCTAAAAATGGGTGGTCAGTTATTAAAACCAAAACAAATATATCTTCAAACTTGATTATAGAAATGGAAGTGCATGAATTGATACAATTAGTTGACCTGATTTGCAAATATACAATATAAAATGTTTAACTGATAAAATTAAGATATTGAGAAAGCTGTTTATTTTGTATATTTCCATCCTGCTTAAATGATCGTAAGCATAAATCTGTTTCTCAAAAACCTTTATCCTGTGGATCCTTAATATACATGAGATGAGTGAGGACATGGGCACATGAAGTGCCCCAAAACCCTTTAGATTTATGGGTAAGCAGATTGTTGAAATTGCCAAATGAAGCGCGCAATTGTCTTTTAAACCATGGTAAGGCTAACTGAAAATTATACAATCACTACGTACTGTTGAGGATCATGCATTGTAATTTGTGATATGTATGGATATAAAAATGTTTCAAACTGCAGATTGACATTACTTCCCATCCCCATAATGGCGAAAGTGTGTGACAAGTGAAATTGATAATGGTGCCATAGCTCCATCATAAAAAATAAAGAAGAAGAATTAACATCATATGCATGTAGTGAATTTTAAAATGGTGTATCTATGTTAATAATTAATATAATAGTTTATAATAAGTAGTTATAAAATTAAAAACTTATTATTTCCTGATATGCACATTTGGTGAATATTTTAAACTTATTTTAAAGATATAGTTATCACATTCTTAATTCTGAAAGAAAGAAATTTCGCTTTTCTTTTATTTTTATAGACAGGTATAGTGTATGTTTGCTTTATTGAGAATTATTTTAAATAATAGCTGTTTATTGAATGGTACTTCAAAGAACTTTAAATTCTACATTCAATTATTATTATTTCAGTTAATAAAATAACATGGTGGATTTTAGGTTTTCTGATTACTAGTTTCTCTAGAACATCATTTTTTTCACATTACACATATATTCCCTCAAACCTGTTCAATAGAATTTGATATAAAAAAATTATGGTTGTACTAAAATGAATTTTTAAATTGGGGCTACTTTTGAATTTACATATATTTTCTTTTACAATTTATATTTTTAGTTTAGAAATTAAATTTGAACTCCCTTTACAATTTACTCAAAACTTTAAAATCAGTATTTATGTGACATCATTTTTAAAGTTCATATAAGCAACCCTGAACTTGAGGCAAAACATTAACGCATTATATTTCCTACCTTACAAAGTTACTTTTGCCATTTCCCAATTCTAAAAAGACTGTACTTTTAGTTATCCTAAATTCAAAAAATTTACCATAAAAAAATTGTTAGTTATATATGCCCATAAGTAATTCAATATTCATTTGTTATCTTCCAAAATGTGTGCATTTCAGGAAACAATATTAAAATATTACAGCACTTTATAAAGATGTTGAGGTTTTCTTGATTTTTTTAGCTTTAAATGCTCTGAATCATTTAGTATTTCACACTGATGCCTTCAAGTCAGCGTTGGTTGGCAACGAAGTTATGTTTTGAGCCTGGTGCTTTCTGGCTTCACAGCTGTAAAGGCAACTCACAAGAAAATGTAAGAAATATTAACCTTTTAGCTTCTTTAAAAAATCTTTTTAAGCTAAATGATAAATTGATACCAACAGTGTCTAATTTTGTATTAGAAAGTTCGTAAAACCTGAGATTGGAGTATGATTCTGCACACTATCAGTATATACACGAAAATTTTATTTTATAGAATTTTAGAAATAAATCCACGCTTTTCTCGGCTCCTTCGGATGCAGTCATAAAACTAATGAAAATCGAGCAATTTGAAGATTAGAGTAAATTACAAATTTTTAGAATACTTTTAAATTTATTCAAGTTTATGTATTATTACATTTTGTAAAAATATTAAACTTATAACTAAAATATTTTGAAACAAATATATGAAGCATGTCCTTGCTATATTACATTACTGACAAATTCAAGAACACCTATTGTTTAGGTCAAGGTGTGAAGTAAAGTTACAAGTAAACAACAAGACATTCAAGGAAAAAAAATATAAATCCAAAATGCCATGTTTTTCAGAAGTAAATTCAAAACTGAAAATTTTATATAACTCCAGTATAGTGGTTAGGTGCATTTGAGATTACTCTCTTTCCAAAGTTCAGAAATTACCATTTGTGTGTGATAGCTGGCTGTGCGGTGACTGAAGTATGATTATGATACTTTATGATGACCATTTCGAATCTGATGCATTTAAAGGACATGGATATATCAGGCTATATATATTATGCATAATTTTCAGTAAAAATCATTTAACTAAATTGACCAGTGATTAACGTAAGCATGATTTTACAAGTTGACCATTTCTAATTTGAGGTACTTTTAAAAAAAAGTGCATACAAACACAGTATATCGACTCATATATATATACATATGTAAAATGCAATTTTTACTGAAAAATAATTTCAATCATAATTGTCCAGTGCGATGACTGGAAGTATGATTTTGATTCTCTTTTATGATAAATCCATTTCTAATCTGATGCATTTAAAAAGTGGATATGTTCACACATATATATATATATATATATGAATAATTTTACCTGAAAAAAATAATTAATTATAATTGGCCAGTGATGACTCAAAGTATTATTTTGATTATTTTTATTTTAGTTACTTTCAATCTAGTATTTAAAAGTGGATAAATACATGCTCATATATATATGTATGTGTATGTAATTTTTACTGAAAAAAAATAATTTTAAATTAGTGGAATTGGCCAGTGATGACTGAAGCATGATTTTGATTCTTTTATGATGACCATTTCAAATCTGGAGGTACTTTAAAAAAGGATATTAACACGCCGCACACACATTACATATATATGTGTGTGAATATCGTACTGAAAGAATAATTTAATCATAGTTAGCCAGTATTATTCTGAAGTATGATTATGATTCTTTCTAAGGATGATCATTTTCTAATCTTGAGGCATTTAAGGGAGCAGGGATACATAAAATATATATATATACATATATTATGCATAATTTTCACCTCAAAAAATAATTTAAATCAAAATTGACTAGTGATGACTGAAGTATGATTTGATTCTTTTATGATGACCATTTCTAATCTGAGGTGCATTTAAAAAAGTGGATACCACATGCTCACACACACATATATATATATATATATGTAATTTTTAATGAAAAATAATTTAATCATAATTCACAGTGATGACTGAAGTATGATTTTGATTCTTTCTATGATGATCAGCTCTTAAATTGAGGCATTTATATATATATATATATACACAATGCAAACATGTATATATGGTATATTATGCATAATTTTCACCAAAATTATTTAATCAAAAATTGACCAGTGATGACTGAAGTATGATTTTTGATTATTTTATGGATGACCATTTCCAATCTGAGGCAGCATTTAAAAAAAAGTGGATACAAACAGATAGATGCTCACATTACTGCGCCATATATGGCGTGTGTACTTTTACTGAAAATAATCTAATCATAATTGGCCAAAGGTGATGAATTGGAAGTATGATTTTGGACTATTTTATGATTTAACTCATTTCAACTGGAGTATTTCTGTGTAATTTGATACAAAACACACACACACTTATGTATATAAAAGGAATACTTCTTTCACTTTGGAAATAATTTAATCATAATTTGGCTGTAAAAGTGATAACCGGAAGTAGATTTATTATTCTTTTCATGATGACTATTTAATCTGAGGAATTTCTATGAGCAGTTATATACAAACATATGTTATATTATGGCTAAATTTTCGTGCAAAATATAATTTAATCAAACACCAGTGATGACTGGCATGATTTACGGACTTTTCGCATGATCATTTCAATCTGGAGTGTACTTGGCGGGAGCAAAAGGCAGCCACAAACATGTACAGGCGATATATATGACTGCATAATTTCACTGAAAGTACACTCGACCAAAACTGGGTTTGATAAAGGTAGTTCTTCGCCAACGTAGATCTCTAGCCATAACAACACTGGTCTCTCGTGAGAAACATGTGAACTCTAGCACGGGGCTACGGAAAATCTGAACAAGGAAAGTAAATTCTAGAATGTTGATTATGTAATCCTTTTATAGATCGGGATCAGAAAACTTCAACCTCTTTGGTAGAATCAATGAATAACCGTATGCAACTTTTGCCATTTCAAAAATCTCCGCTGTAAACTGAGGTACTTTCTTTCTTTAAAAATTAATGT
Source organism: Trichonephila inaurata madagascariensis (assembly GCA_019973955.1). Taxonomy (NCBI): domain Eukaryota; kingdom Metazoa; phylum Arthropoda; class Arachnida; order Araneae; family Nephilidae; genus Trichonephila; species Trichonephila inaurata. Next base: position 48,619 of record BMAV01024945.1, on the reverse strand, counting down.
TTAATGACGCCTGTGTTGCTACCACTGTATTGCCACTTTCGCCTATTTCCTACTAAAACGTACATGGAAGTAATACTAACGCAATGTCTGGATTCGTAAGTGTTTTTTTAAAAGACATCTAGAAGTTGAAGTCACGGGCAATGGAATGCAGCGTTCTTTTCGTGGTTCTTTTTCATTTTTTCTAGATTTTTAACTGTCTATTTAAAAACCTTTTAAAAACACAGGGTAAAATTATTTTGAGGCCCTGGAAAAGGTAACTTTCCAATCTTAAACTTCTGCTATTATAAAGCATAATTCTTACCTTATGGTTATAAAACGTACTCGATACCCGACAAGTAATATAATGCGTACTCTCTTGGAAATATAGCTTAAGATCAAAACACATCTAAAACTCTTATATATCTTCCTTTGTTGAACAGTTGGTACTTCATCGTGAATCAAAATAGCTTCGGTCCGTTAAGATGTCATATACCTTTTAAAGTCTCCGGAAAATCAATGATTTTTGCAGCAATTTTATGAGCAAACCTTTCGAGCGTTTTAAAGTTGAAACTGTATTATGATATTACCAATAACACGGAAGTTAAGAAAACAAAAAAAGAGGCAGCGTCAGCTTAAATATTGTTTACATTTCTGCTCCAGGGTGACACGTGTTTCTTCAAGAGCCTTAAATATTTCATCTTTAATTATCAAATGCTTGAATCTAAGCCTCCCCAACATATTATTGTTCTGAAACATTAACTATAACCTCTAAATTTTACTTTATAAAACCACTAATTTGGATTTAAGTATCTGCTTTTATACTAAGCCTGTTTCTTTCTTATTTCACCGTATCTTTATTCTCGCACAAGTTTTAGGAAAAATATTAATTTTTTTAAAAACTTTTGAATGATGAATTCGATTGAATCTGCCAAACGACCATCTGCGAACGTCCTGTAAGAAAAGGAAGTTTTACTGGGTGTATTATGCACACACACACGAGGTGCAAAAGCCGTACACAGTATGGATGAACTAATAAAACAAGAAATGCATCTGAAAAAGATTCAGCTGCAAGATATTGATTCATCTTTTTGAACATGACGGTTTTGATGGCTATAGAGTGTTTGATAAAACTATTATGTTTACAAACATTCTCAAACTTTGCTTCCTCTTGCAAAATGTGCGGAGATATTGAACTCATAGAAAATGTGTTAGAGGTTTGTCTAGTGTTTTTCCGATTGAATGCAAAGAACTGTAAAGACATGTTTGCTTCTAGGGAATCTTAAAATGCTGGGTAAAAGATGCGATTCCAGTCAAAACAGACGCTGGTGTACGCAATGAGGACAAATTCCTGAAATGCAGCAATGACAACTTTCTGTGGTGTTGGCGACTCTCTCCTCCAGTTGCTGGTAACTTATGTAATAATATAAACAAACTGCAACGTTTAGTAAAGAAGTTCCAATGCAAAGTGCAGCTTTGAAATATAGTAATTTGACAAATCTCTTCTGATATATTACCAATGGAGATGGAAACGTGAAGTCCCGTGGCTATTTTCTCGTAAATAGTGTGTGTGCTGTTATGAGAGAGAGAATGTGAAAGTGTATTGATGAAGTGTCTCTTCTGTGATGTGGATTCTTGGAAACCAAAGAAAAGGTCACCTGCTTACAAAAAAGTGGAAAATTCTTCACGCGAAGAACGTTTGAAAACTGTAAATGGGGCTCAGCTGGTATGATGAGACTGTGTAGCCTGCCCGCTATTTCAGCGTTCGCCATTAAGTCATCAGTTCTGTATATACATACATCTTCACATTGGGACATGCATTCCAAAACATTCTTTACTTATTACTGCATCCAATCCAGCGGAGAAATATTATCGCCAGTTTCAAAAATTGAATGTGTTGACATGTTCAAAAACGAAATGGAAACCTGTTTATGCCGTGAAAATTAAAACAAATGAGCTCCAAACTCGGTGGTAGAAAGGGAAGTTGACCACAGAATGATCGGACTTAATCACAACATACTATATGGTGCCGGAAATGCAAATCCGACAAAAGCAAAACATGCCTGTCGGATTTGTGAAAAGCTGTTTGGGCTGTATATTTCCATAGTGTCTCTGTGCCTTTACTTGTGCTGTTCATGGCCAGTTTTTGTCCTAGGTCCTATTTCTTGGGTGTACATTTCAAAATCAAGTATTAGAGGGGTAGTGTAAAACTTTCAAAATATGAAAAGTAACAAATTGCCAACAGTAAGTGGTAACAGTGGTTGTAAAACCTGTATTTAATGATCTTACACGAAACTCCAACCTGCAAAATGTCTAGGGCAAAACCTAAAATATTGAATCATTAACTCATTAATATGGAAATGCAGTGCTCAAAACTTTTTAGGTTGTGATAGAAAGATTGTTGATATTTCTACAAATGAGGCAATTGTCATTTTTAATGATGGCAATTAAGTATAGATCAAAAATATATATGGATTGCTTTGTATTCCTGACAGTTTGTAAAATTTGTGCAAAAATTTGCTTACAAATTTGTAGATATAAAAGAATTCAGACTGCAGAGCGACATTTTAATCTCCCCTTACAAAAGGAAGTATGAAAGCTTGGGGTGAATGCAATTTAAAGCTACTTGTAAAAAAAATTCAAATCCGAAAAAAGAGGAAACATCGTATGCATGTGGCGAATTTTAGAATCAGTAATGCTACACTGCATTCATATCACAAATTATTTAATATTGACAGTAAGTACTGTTAATTAAGATATATTAATTGTTTTTTTTAAGTAATATTTATAAATTTTTAACTTTATTTTTAAAGAAAATGGAATCACTTTGTTGTGTATTTTTGATTATTTTGTAGCTTTTGGATATTGTTTCATTTTCGTACTGCATTGCAAAAATATAAGTTTTAGTTATAATACCTGAAGAAATTGTTAAGTTTATTGACTATCATGCTTCACATTAGTTGTAATTTAAAAATTTAGTTGTTATTTGAGTAACCAGAATAAAATATATATATAAAACTGTGGTAAATTTTATGTTTGATGTCAATTTTCTCAGAACGTCATTTTTCTCATTACGCGCATAATATTTTCAAAACCGTTCCATGGAAAATGATAAAATTTTACTGAGATTCTGACTATATCTGTATTTTAAAATAACGAACCAGTTTGAATTTTTAATGAAAAAATTTAAAATTACAAATAAAAAATAGCGAAAAATGTTTAAAAATTTCATAGTTAAATTTTAAATTGTTATAGTTTTCTAAAAATTTTAAATCAGTGTTTCATGCTTCGTCATTTTAAAGATAACACAATTCCCAACACTGAGCAAAAATTTCATCAAAAAATATTGGTAACTTTTTTTATAAAGCTGCGCGTAATGCATATCACTTGCGAAAAGAAAACCAAAATTTCTTTTTGTAATTATCTAATTAAAAATTTATCCTAGTTAAAAATAGGTGTTTGTTGGATATGTGTTAAGTAAAGTAATATCTATTTGTTTATTCCTCGAAAATTTACATTCCAGGAAACAATAATAAAAAAATTATAGAGCTTTAAAGAGCTCACTATTTTTAACCATTTTCGACTTTTTAAAGGGTATGTGACTCCTTAAGTTTGGAAGTGGTAATCATTCACAGTAGCTCAAACCTACAACGCTAGCACATGGTAAGGAAAGGGTGACAGAGGAAGTTTGGTATGAAAATAAAAGTGGCACTGATAATGTTTGTCTTAGAACAGCCACACAAAATAGGTTGTTGAAATTTGTTTTTGAAAGACGTATTAAAAAGTAGGAATTATTTTGTGCACTCCACGGTGGTTCTGGTTATTTTACTTTAGAACTGATGTGTGAGGCTAATCCAGTATTTCTCAAACTGTGGGGCGCCCCCCCTGGGGGGGCGCGATAACCCAGCGAGGGGGACGTGAGCATATTGAAAATAAAAGGTTTAAAAAAATAATTTTTTGGATTGAAGTAAAACAAAATGTTTTTTTACGTAATTAAAAAATACACATTCTTTTGCACTGACATAATTTATTTTTATCATCTGGTGATCATCAAAAATAAACGATTCCACTTCAAACGGTCATTAGCTATCTTTGATTCTATAACCAAATAAAAAAAGACATTTTGTTTGCTTTACTGTAATCCCACGATGAGAGATTTTTTTTATTACGTTTTTTTTTAACTTTTGATTATCATATATTTGACCTTCAAACTTACTGGTGTTTTACCCTGTCATTTTTCTTTTAGGAAAGTGGTAAATAATATTTTTCTGTTGCTTTTTTTCCCATGCGAATGAGTTTTATGATATATGGATAAGCATATTGAGCACTTTGAAGGATTATTTGGCCAAGATGTATTTTTATGAGTATTCTGAAACATATAATGCATAATGAAAAGCGGCCTAGCTGACCACCCAGCTTCCATCATGCCGATGATTTTCCTTTCTCAAACTGTGACATCTACTCATATTGTCTTCGAGAACGGCGTAATGGCATGTCTACCTCAGCTCCTGCTTTGTAAACGATTCAGCACACTCAAACAAGCTTTGATTACCTGCGTTTTATACTCCTCGGAGAACGACGTTAAATGCCCTCTACCGGCTATACGTAAAACGCAATCACGCTGCATTTCTAATCGTTTGCACATCTCCCCGACTTCATGCCAAGTTTTGTTATAATCCTGCAATTATTTCTTGTTGCGCTAATTTTTTTTGTCCATGAATGTATATTATGAAGATTAGTAGTGCGATTTAGAAATTTGTCATTCCTTTCAACTTTTTGATAAAATTGTCCTAAGCTTCCAGACATTTTTTTTTAAATATGTGAGTCAATGATTTCGTCTATTTTATATTGTCTTGGGTATCATAAGCAGGTCCTATGGGGCTAAGAATAGAGGGCGGTATGAGTGGGAATTTAAAATTTTTGACGAAAGATTGGGTAAATATGAAGTTGAGTCTCTTTTTATAAAGTATTTTTTCTCAAGTTTTATTTCCATCTATTTGACAAATATGTAAAAAAAAATGATATTAAAATGTCTTAGGTTAAATTCATGAGAACAGTTATAAAATACATTAGAGAAACGAATCAATTAAAACTCATTCAGGGTAGTTAGTTTAATTCATGTGCAATTTTTCTTGTTCAATTGTCAGCTTTGTTCAATAAAGCTTCTTCCGCCTAAAAACATTCTACATTTTATTTTTTAATTAATCATAAATTTTATATATGATAAATAGCTAATACCATATACAATATCCACCAATAAGTAATTGGACTCTTGTGATAAAAGAGACAAAGCTTTTTCATATTCAATCATTGGTAGAGCCTCCACCTAAGGTAATTAAAGCCTTAACCCTCCGAATCATGCTTTCGACTGGTTTTTGGTTGATGGACAGTGGTATTTTCTCCCACTCGGCTTGAAGAAGACATGCAAGTTTTTGCACCGATATTGAACGGCTGCTGCACCCCTTAATACGGTGGTCCAACTCACCCCAGATATTTTCCATAGGATTCATTCCTGGACTATGGGCTGGCCAAACTAGGCGGTTCACACCCATTGTCACCGTACCAATCCATGGCAGACCTCACAACATGAGAAGTGGCGTTGTCATGCGGTAAGTAAAAATGATCCAACCCGTAAAATTACCATAGCATAGGAAGCACATTGCTTAGAATAGTTAAGTAGGAATCAGCGTTGAGCTTACCATGAATTGGGATCAATGGTTCTCCACTTGGAACATCCCCAGACCATAATTCCACCTCCATTAAACTTTATTGAAAGGACAATGCATTATAGCAAAAGACGTTTTCCGGCTAACACCAAGCCTGGACTCTGCCACCCGACTGGTAAGGATTGTACCTCGATTCATCATTCCAGGAATCACGTTTCCTCTCTGATCTACGGTCAATTTCGAAGTGTCTTGCATCACCTCAACCGAGTAACGCTATTGGAGTTAGTAATCAAAGACTTATGAGTGGCAGCACGACCATGTAAACCAAGCAAATGTGCTTCCTTGCGGATGGTATTTATCGAAACAATAGTCCCGGATGCTTGTTGGAACTCCTGGAGTATGTGGGCCATCGGTTTGCTGCGATTTTTCCGAATTTCTTTGGACAGCACTTATCGGTCTATATCTCTTAGTTTCGAGGATCTTCCGGTTCGAAGCACATTTCGACAATCACCCCTCACCTTCAACTTTTTTTTATTACAAAATTTATTGTTGATATATTAGAATGTTTAACTCGCTAAATATGCTCCTTAACATCGGCCATTTTCATGATATCCGACAATTACGCCCTCCCCCTCATTTCCCTTGAAAAAGACTGCAAATGGTTTATAACTCTTAAAATATTCCCTGCGTTGTGGATTGGGATAAGATAAGAAATGAATGTCCTGTCCTATTCAAAACTCACGCCATAAGCTACACGCATGACTCACTCGCACCTCTAGAGTCTAATAATGGACTGCATCCTTTCCCGTCGAAATTTGCTTCAAACAAAAAAAAAGAAAAAAAACATTATTTTATGTTTTTTTTGGCCAGAGAAATGATGTCTCTTGAATTGAAACCTATTTTTTTCTAGTTCAAACTAATACAAAGAAAATTTTAGGCTATTGATATTATTCGGGGCTTATTGTTCGTTAAATACGATCTTATTCTTTTCTTTTATCAGGGAAAAAGAAAAATTTTCTAAATCGTGAAATTCGTTAAATAGGAGTTCGGTAAATCGGGGTTCGACTGTATTCTTATCGGTTAAAGCATTGAAATGCATGACGGAATTTTTTTTTAAATAGGTTTGCCAATAATTCAGCTTGACGGAGGGCAGAAACTGATATCAAAACAGGCAAGTATTTATACTATGACTTAGAGATTTGTGTGTCAGTGAGACACAAGGAGTTATCAAAATCATTGATAGTGTCTAACGAATAGTTTTCTATTTGCTGATGTTCTAAAAAAAACTTATCCGCATACAGTTGGTGATCGGTTAACGAACAAATCGGTTAATGAACATTTTCACGAAAGATTTTTGTGTTCGGATAACGAACACTTCCAAGAAATAATTTTTGGGTTTGGACAACGAACACATATTCGAATAATGAACAAAACGAATTCTAACGAACACTTCTCGGCTCTGAAAAAAAATTAATATTAAACATTTGTTATCATTTTGCATACAAAATAAGATCACTGAAAGGAGAAATGTTTAAAGCATGCTTAGTACTGATAATTACTAAATGAAACTTGAATTAACAATGAATTTAAAGGTCATTCAATAATTATTATTATGACTAAAATCAATACACACTTGAATACTTGAATTTCAATATGAATATCAATATTTTTCTGACAGCTGATAAGTTATGGGCGAGTGGGTTTGCTGACATGCAAATAAATTAAGCGAATTCTTAATTTTTTCAAACAGTGCAGACTATAAAATATAAAGGTGCCGATGACGCGCTACCGCCGTAAAAATACGTGAAATATGAGAAACGGACTAAAAATCGTTTTTCATCTCTCCTGAATTATGTTGCTTACCTCTTAAACTTCAAAGTTATATTGAAAAAAAAAATCCAATAGAATATTCATACACATTAGACCATCAGTTTCGGTTTTGATTTCGTTTTTTTAGGGTCTCCAGAACGAATTAATCGATTTCACATAGAAGTCTATGGTGAATCGATGATCGGTTAACGAACAATTCGGATTGCGAACATAGTCTTGGAACGGATTATGTTCGTTAACTGATCACCCACTGTATTTGTATTAAGTCTAGGTATAGTAACGGTAATTGGCGGTTATTTGTGTTACGATGTTTTCTTATATTTCAATTAAAAATCAAAAAGTTCCTTTTATATTTAATTTAATTATAACAATCCAAACGTTAAAACACATATATTTTGAAGAAAATTCAAAACAAATGAAGTTTTTCAGATTGAAAAACAAAACGTTAAGCGATAGTCACCAATAGTCAATTGAATTCACTTCAAGGACACGTAATAGTTTCTGATGAATCAATGCCTTTCTATAGGAATGGTTAAACCATGATTTTTGATTTTAAAGTATCTAAAATAGTAAGTATTGTTGAATGAGTGTATTGAATTATATAGGTTTATTCAACTCTCCATGTTCGAAATTTATGTATGAAGAATCCCTTTCAGATTAAAATTGACCTTTGACGGAAGATCAATATTATAAGTCGCCAGTAACCCTTGTGTGTCTTCAAAGTACACATTTAATTAAAAAAACAATTAAGTAATAACCCCAATAGGAGAGTACCACACACACTCGAGCATAGTCAACATGCATCATAGCAAAAAAAAATGCCATAGCACTTGACAATTGAAGTTCGTTATCCTTTTGTTGGGGATTTTGTATGGATCTTATTTAGATAAAAGTTGAGATTTCTCATCAAGGCTTTCATAACGTCTCAAAATTTATATCCTTGACCTGAAAAAGGGGACAAATGACTATTGATTTAGCTCATATAAATCTTTAGAGAAAATATTTAAGAAAGAACATAACTGTTTTTTAATTTCTCATTATTTGTCTTAAAATTTAATTGAAAATATCTGTAACATGTACATTACTCGTAGAAAAAAAGGTACAGTTTATCATAGGAAATTCGAATAACACCGTCGAGAGAATAAAAATGTAGAATATCGAAGAAAGCAGGATTCTGCCGTTAAGAAATGCAACTTGACTATAAAAAATGTTCTCAACTTAAAAAATACCCCTTTTTTCCAGTCTTGAGCTATCAGAATCTTACAACTTACTCGATATATTTCCCAGAATTTTCTGAGAGGCTTTCGAAAATGTCGTTAAGAAGGATTTCTAAGAAGTTCTTTTCTTAGAATTAAGTATTTATTATCTTCCTCCTGAAGAGCTAAGCTTCTGTAAAAGGAAAAAGTACATGTTTTTAACGTAGTCTAGAGTTACTGCCCAACGCGAAAATGGAGCATTTTTTCCTGGACATGCAAATAAATGACATTTCTCCATTTATAGCAACTCTTAAATGAAGAAGTTACTTTCATGGAAGGATGGTGGGGTTTTAAAGAAAATGTTTTATAGTAAAGAAATTTTACTATATAATTAAATAATAATTATAACTCGTACAATTTAACTAATATATTATTAAATAACTTTTCGAAATTCTCACTGAAACAGAGCATAAAGGAAATCAATATTAAATATGTAAAATAACATAATGTACTCATCCATAAATGTATGGAGCTGCAAGGTGTACAGTAAACTTTTTTTTTTCAAAAATTACATATACACTAAGAATTACGAAGACCTAATTAAATTATGTTGATTCCTCACTTTGAAATGAAGTTAACTGTAAATCTCGGTATAACCACACTGATCAAATAGAAACTTATTTTCTGAGTTCAATTGTTAAAGATATAAAGCAGACATCAACAAAAATGTTCATATTTAACCCAAAAATATTTCACTTTCAATAATAATTCGCATGAACAAATACAGAATCATAATGATAAAAGGTTATTTTTTAAACTTTATACAGCTCATGCTCTAATTTTTTTTTTTTTTTGGCCCCGTCTTTGCCTTTTGGGAACGACTGTAATGTTTTATTATCCCATATTGGAAAATAGACTGCAACAGTTCATTGTAGTTTTATATTGTTAAACGCTTCAATTTATAAAAAGTTTTAATTATTCTTAATTCTATCTCTCTGTAAGTAGAGTTTCAATCTAGATATACTGTATCGTATGTAGTTTGACAAGATTGAATTCTTTCTAACATAGATGCTTGAACTTTACAGAAGTTGGTTCAATTTCCTAAATGTAACAAGCATAGAATAAATTAGAGCAATTATGAAAGGAAACTTATTTTCTTAAAATATTGCAATATGAAGGGGATGTAAAGCAGCCCATACAGTTTGTTTCGTAATATTTTTTATTACAGATATATCGAAGATATGCTCTTAAATCAGTTATACAAATTAGAGTTAAGAAGTTTCATAATTTTTATTTTACCTAAATCCTGGTAAACGTAGCGAGAATTATTTAAGAGAAATCAACTCGCATGGCGTTATTGCAGCTTTTCATTAATATATTTTTTGCGCAACTTTCCTAACACTAAAAAGTTTACAAGTTTAAAGAAACATTTTTTCCGTTGAAAATAATAACAACACGAGTCCATTACCTTGACCACCAGGCTAAAGCGGCCTTTACATTTTCGAAGGATTCATTAAATGAAATAAGTTTCTTACTTATTACTGAAAAAGAAATGTAAATTTTCTGTTTACATCAAACAAAAAGAACTGGCTTAAATATTTAAACGTCAGGATAGATTATTTGAGGTTACATCACAAGTAAAGTGTTTTATATGTCTGATATAAAAATCATTGACGATGATAATGATCAATGATCGAAACTAAGGTCAGATTTAAAATCATTACTGCAATATGCAAATTTTTTTTCACATTATAAGTTAGTGTTATTCACTGTTGATGCTAAACTGATTTACTTTTGTTGTTTCACTGAAATTGAGAGATGTAACTACATATTTGGAACATTAAAAATTTTTTTTAATTATTTAATTGTATTTTTCTCTGCCTTTCTAGAGAGTTCCCGTCTTTGAGTCTGGACACTTTTAGAAAAAGTATTGAATAAATACTATTTCTTTTAAATGTTATGAATTATTTCATAGATTGAGAATGAACAAAACAATTTTTAAACATGAGAGTTATACAATTAATTCATATGCTGCTACGCAAAAGCATATTTGGAAATGTGTATACATTTAAATCAAACTGAAAACCTTATTTTTTTAAGAAAACACATAAATTACATTCCAAATATATTTTGTGAGGCCAATGTATTTTGTATGTACCATGCTATGATGATGTTTTACTCAAACTAGAAGCACTGCGTATGCTTTGGAGAAAAATTATATTTTCTAAATATGTATCACAACTTTGGATCTATCTTTATTTAAATATCTCACAAGAGAAAAGAAGTAGTTTTAGTATCAAATAAAAAGTGTTGAAAATAGGATAAATAGTTTATTTTCCTTAAAATGAAAAAAAAAAGCTCTTATAATAAACGAAGGAAATAAAGTTGTTTTTATGACTTTCGAATTAAATAAATTTAAGCGTTTTGGACAAGTAACGATCAATTTGCTGAAAGAAATTAAAAATTTTACTCATCTAGAATTTTTACAGTGGATATTTTATTGATTAAAAAATACAGTATGCTAATTCTTACTAAGAGCTAAAAAGAAAAAAAAAACATTAACACCTTTATTTAAAGTTTTTAAAAGATTAATTTATTCTTTTTTTTTTATTTATTTATTCATATATATATATATAAATATATGTATATATATATTCAATTTAGTTGTCTCAAATCCTTTGTTTTCATTTCTTGAAAATAATAAAATTTTTATGCATCCGCATAGCAATAAAGGAAAAAAAAAAAATTAAAATCAGAGAAATCTTTTTTTCTACCTTCTTTTTCAAAATAAGATCTCACTTTCGATTAAGTTTTGATATTTTTATTTTATAACAAGGAATACTATTCCTTATTTTGAATGTTCCTTATTTTTTATTTTCAACAAGCATTTTAAAGTGACTTAATGAAAGCACGATTTTTTATGACTCATTTCATTTTCAAAAAAGGAAAGAAAGCATATACTTCTTCAATAAATAAATTAATTAAAGTGACAATGAATCGTAAAACATTTGTTATTATATGCTTCTTTTTCTTAACTTCGAGTGTTAGCTCTTGAACCGATGAATTTTTCAAAAGAACATGTTAACTTTTTTTAATAAAAATTTTTTTGTTGTTAGTAATCTAATCTGCCATTAACAATTATCATATTATCGCTATATTATGGAAACCTCCCTTCTTTTTTAGCAGTAACTATTTCACTAAACGTAATGACTGAACATATATCATTTAATTGAAATATATAATTACTTATCCCACACACATAACTGATAGTTTTATTTTTGCTCAGAAAAATTACAATAAAATTTTCCATATTAATGACATATTGCGCTCTTATACTCTTGAATCTCGTGCAAATTGAAGTTTAATAAGAACACCGAGTTGAGAGCCCCAATAAGATGTATAGTTGAATCTTAGGAGTTGCTCACGTTAAGTAAGGCTAGGCCTCCTCTATCAAACGTAGAGTGGGTAAAAAGTTATCAGAATGTGATATTAACTCAACTGCCTGACTCATCTGAGCTCAATATAATAAGGAAACATTCTACAATAGTCTTCGTGTGGTGCTAAACTGTGATGGTAGTACAAACCAAAAATTACAAACCCATAAATATAGTTGAATCGCATCATTATGACAACAATATACTTTTACACAAACAGCATTCACATCACGGACGTTGGACTGAAACTCAATGCATGTGTTGACGGTTTCCACGTTATTATTAGATTATGAGAACAGCAAAAGCGTAATGTACCAACCCAGATGTTGTTACAGATCTTTTCAGGGTGGCTGATGTAGGGAATTTGATGGTCATGGTCGTAAGTGGAAGTCATTCCCAAATTCTTACAGACAATTTGGGCCAAATGTTAAGTGGCATTGTCCTGTAGAAAAGTCCCGTCTTTCGCAGGACACACCGTTGCAAATTAGAAAGGTACTTGATTGGCTATTCGTATAAGTATTTCCAGACAATTGGCTGTACATTCCAGAACAGGCCAAATATTCATAACCTGGACGATTACATTGCTTCCTCCATCGTGTTAGCTTCTAGTAATGGTTTGTGAAGATTTATTTCTGCTGTACACTAGCCCCCATTGATGAGGATATGAGAGACGTCTGAAAATGCAACCTTTTTCCACTGTAATATTGCCTAATTTTTGTACTGCAATGCAAATTCACAATATTTCTTACGATGAAGTTTTTTTCCCTACGTTTAGACACCGAATACGAAGATCAATCGGCAATAACGTGTGTCGCACAATTATTTTCGATTTATTTTTGCGCACTGCTGGTTCATTTCAGCTATCAATGTTGTTGGTAGCTCGTTCATCATTTTTAACCAGTTATCACAGACGAAGCGAAGCTCTTTCAATGATGCCCGTGGTGTCCCACAACTAACACGTGTACAATACAGTTAAAAAAAGCAACAAAAAATACAATGACTTTTAATAGCATTAGTTGATATTTCGTAGCTGAGCGCAGAACAAGAGACCAATGCTCATGTCTTAGCATTACATAAAATTCAAGTTTGGGATTCTACAAAACTGAATTTGTACTGGTGTTTCGTGAGGTAGTCATGTTCTGTTTTAATTCCAAAGTTAATGACAGCTTTAGGCAGGTCACAAGGAATAGGAATCATGTGTGGAGGGATTTATTTTAAGCTGCTTAATATCACTTTAAAAATAAAACATTTAATTCACGTTGAATCATTTTTATTTGAGTGTTTTTAGATTATCTTAATGGCTTTCCGACGTTGTGGTGGCTTATGTAGAACAACTTTCAACCATCTTTCAACTTTTTCAGTATATGAGAGTCGAGTATTATGGAATACCATTTGCATTTTTAAAAATAACTTTAGTGGTTTTTGATAAGTCTCCCAAATCATCGTGAACATATACTATAAAAATTGTTAGGAATTATAATTTTTCAAAAAGAATATTTTCTTTGACGGTATAAAGAACCTCATTTTCACAAAAAATGATAAATGGTAATATGGAATAGGTGGCTTAAGCCATTGGAAAACTAACTAATATTTGATACAACGTAGTTATTTTTAACCATAGAATCCAAAGAACACCCAATGGAACGATTCATTGCTGCCAATACTGGAGTCATCTCTATCACTAGAAGTTCTCTGTCTGATTTCTTAACAAAGTGTCCTTGGATATTCTTTTGTTCTGAAACCTCTGGTTCCTTCTTTTTGTCCTTTTCTTTTGGTTTATCCTCTAACGCTTTTTTTATAAGATGAGTACGTTATTATAAAAGATACAGTTTTATGTTTTGTTTCCATTCAAATGGATTCAACTTTTAAAAAATGTACTTTAGTTTTAAATGAGTCTGTAATGCTATTTATATAATTAATAACTATTGTTTAGCTATCAATATTATACACCAAGCTCAATTTTTAACTTTAGTTTTATTCAATATATTTTGTCGGGTCATATGAAAAACTATACTTTTATGTCGGGTATTATGGAATATCAGATATCCCATAATCTGCCATCTTGGAAAATGAACTTTTAAACTGAAGGACAAAACATGGTCGGCTAAAAAACAACCACAGTATTACAAACTACAATTCTTTAAGTGTACATTAGGGTTGAATTCACTGTTTAAGTCATATGTATACTAGTAAATGTAAATGCTTGAAAACTTGCCTGAAAAAACTTTTGAAAATCTCGCAAAACGCACTTCGTACTGTTGCGAGTCGTACGGCGGTCAACTCTTACTTACACATAAGAGTCTCTTTTGCAGTTCAAGGTTTCACCTCGCATTAACAGCTACTAACAGAGCGAAATCCTCGGTTTGCCAAATTACCTGACTATTCCATAGTATTTGACTCTCATCTATCTATTTGAAAAGTATTGAAAATTTAATTTCAAGAATTATTTTTATTTTACCTCTAAACTTTCTTTAAATGGAGCAAATTAAATTTTATTAAGTCGCAGAAAGGCCCTATAAATAAACAAACGCGTAATTTCTTTTTTTTTTTTATTTTTTCAAATTTTCTACACTTGAAAATGATTATTTTTTTAAAACTTAACTTTCCGTACGATAAATGTTTTATATTTATACGAATAGCAGCTTGTCTGGTTATTTGCTCTAATTCGCTATAACATAATTTTATCTATTAATAATTGAATATTACTGAAAAAGTTTGACACGGAATAAATTCAATTTTTAAAATGGAATTATAAGAATAAGTATATATGAAAGAAAAAGTAAACGTGCTTTTTTCCACCAGAGACTGCATAAAACATTAGAAAGAATATCATTCTTAAGACCCAGCGCTTTCTAGATAACTTATTTCATCCTAATTTATTTCTTAAAACAGACATTTGAACAATTTTGATTTACTGAAGATAATTACCATCCTTTTTAATTACTCATAAAAATCTAATTTCAGTTTTATTGACAATAACAAATATCATTCTAGTTTTAACTTTGTTTATTAATCTTTGCTATTCTTCAATTATTCGTAAAATAAAAAAAATTTAAAAGAAGATATATCAGACATTTAAAGCTAAGACATTTAAAACAGTTCACAGTATTTATTCACCTGTTATCACAATAAAGCAGGAATTTTCTACTTAAATATTTGAGTTCAACAACAGCAACAAAAAACAAGTAAACAACACTTTTAAACAAAATCGCATTTCACTTTTCAGTTAAAGTGATTCAAGATATGCATTTTCCTAATGGATGTTGAATATTTTTATGAATTACTGTCATATTTTATTCATTCTTCGGTAAATAAAAAGTGTAACATTATACTGCGAGACAAGTCAAACGTAAAATATTTTCTTTGTTTTCACAGAAAAAAAGCAGTATTGAAAAAAGAAATTAACATTAATTAATCCTTAAGAGTACACATTTAATAACTTTTAATAAGACGAGAATAGTTATTATTAAATATATATTTTTTCTAAAGAAGAAAAATGACAAGGAAAACAAAAACGAACTAATAAGAAGGCATTTAAATTAATAAAGGAAATGGCAAAGTTAAAAGCTGCTTTTAAATGCAAAAATACTAAAAGTTTTTTTTTTCTCTTTTTTTCAAGGTAGTGTTTAAAATAATTTTGAATGAAATAAGAAAACGCGTAATGGGAGTCTATAATAAAAATTTGAGAAAGTATACAAGTGTAACACTGCGGATACTTTTTTAGATTAAAATGCTTCAATGTAGAAAAATTAATAAGAATGTCTTACATTTGTGATTGTGCATGTGAAAGGTATTTTTTGCGTCTGCTTTGAACTGATTTGTATTTTTTTCTGTTTTCACATTACAAGAACTATTTCCTTTTACTTTAAAGTATATAATTTTCTTCGGGTTAATTTTGTTTATTTCATGTAATTTATTTATTAATAACAACATATATATATATTTTATTGTGTAAGAACTAATTTCGCTCTTTTTTTTACGATTTTAAGAATTCCTAATCTATATAACATTTTGATATATTTTTGCTCCCTCTCTCAACATTTGAAAAAAAAAAAATCACTTAAGTAGCACTAAGAAATGATCTGGCAAAAATTAATTAAAATCGTACTTATCTTTATTTAAAGAAAAATATACATAAGCGATAAAACTTAATGCCTTAAAATTAATATTACACATTTTATGAATCCTTATTGCTCAGTCATGCAAACATTTTTCCTAATGAGAAATCCCCCCCCCCCCCGCCATGAAATCAAAAATTATGAGGATATTTTCAAAAATACGTGATAAATCCAGATAATGTGATGTCAAGTTCAATCCCCCAATTTTAAATATTTATTTAGTAGCTGTTCACAAAGCACGCACAATGAATTCTTTATACTATACTCATCCAACTCTTTTTTTTTACACTTTCGTTTTTACATAATTTTAATTTAACACGGTACACGAATTTAATGATTTTTTTTCGAGCACGAATTTCTTATTCTAGCAGATATCCTAAAATATTGGTGACTTGGGCTCGTTGTATGAGGATGATTTGATTGATTTTCGTACAATTTATGATAATAAAGAAGTCGATAATGATGAAATTGAAGGTTAAGTTAAGCTATTAACAGCTGATTTAATTCGAGAGGCGACTTAAAATTTGCTACACAAGTATGATACTACATTTTCTTTCTTATTACCCTCACATAGAGCGTGCATTGAAATTTCAGCTTAATCATTTTATGTAGCATAATATCAAGAATAATATAAGCAACTTGAGAAAAAAAAAAGAAGCGAGTCTTACAGCAGTCGCATATGATGTGTAACATCTGACATGTTATCGTAGTAAATACGCAATATTAACTTTTTTCCTGAAAAATATATGAAAAAAAATTTCGTGCGGGTATGATTGGAAATAATTTTCTATCGAATAATTATATCTTTAATGAAAATTATATTTAATTAACAAAATGAGTAATGCAATATTTTATCAAAAATAATTATTCTTGTTCAATTTGGGAAAGAGCGGAGACACACAATAGACTTATGATAACTAAAATATGACACCTATACTTGGGATTTCAAAGGATATGAAAACCGTTGAAAAGCAGCTTCAATAACAGTACCACTGTTAGCAGTTCAAACATTTTGATTTGTGTTCATTTCGAGCTTGAGTTCATCATTCATAAAAGCTATGAGTGGCTCAGCTTTGGCAAACTGAAGTTAAAGTTAAAATCACCACTCAAAATCAAGGGAAGCGAGTGATAATTTTTTAAAAGAGCAGAACCACCTTCGTTATATGGTAAAAGTACAAAATGTAGGAAATCTTTAATTTTTTTGAACCGTTTGATTCGAAGAAATGTATATGACCACCGAAATCACTGTTGGTCCGTTTTCAAATAAGTATTCTGCCGCACTTATGTCCCCCAATATCGTGACTATCGGATTTAGAGTCAAGCGCTCGAGTTCTTGATGGCTACTAGAGTTGAACCCCCATGCGAGGGTAGCTAAAAAGACACAACCACGCACTCTCATTGGTCAAATCAAGTAGAGCGCACTTACGTCCCATCCTGTTACACACATCCGTCCCTTTTCACGAAATCACTCCCACAAATATCCAGCAACCGAGAGGAAAGATGTTACACATCAAAAAGCCGCTACAGACTTTGTAACACCCCCCCGCCCCAAAAAAAAATCCGAAGTATAACAACGAACGAAATTCTTCACTTGAATTTAAACCGACAATTATGCCATAGGTAACACATCTACTGATAGTAACATATTTGATCCAGTCAGTATTAAATGTGCACACTTATTATCAAGTAGCGATTAATAGTCGTTCGTTAGTAGTTTTGTTAGTTTCCAAATTTCAATTGGACATTTTATATCTTGTATGTACTTATAGACTAAATTTTCACTGTACACATTTTTTTTTTTTTTGTAATAAGAATGAATTGTTTGTGTTTTATAAATATGTAACGCAGATTTTATTGTTACATTTTGCTCGGATTTTCGGGAAAATATTAGATATTTTTCATTTTACACGATTTTTAAAAATTATGAAACATATCTCCAAATTTACCATATGCCGCATGTATTTCTTACACGATTTTTTCCCCGGTTTTCTATGAAATGTATCTACCATGTAAGGAAAGAGTTGGGTGTATCTGCTTTTGCATATGTAAATTACTCCTTTCAGTGTTATGGGCAATGTAAAAAATTAAGAAAAAAACTTCGTCACAAGGCTTCAACATGTCTTTCAAAATGGTAGATTTATGGAGGGTAAGCTATCATAATTGGTGAGAGAATGGCTTTGATTTTAATGTTAAATTACGACAAAACCCAGAACTTCGTCAACAACTCAAAAAACTTATTTTTGAGAAGTTTGAAAAAACTGACAATGGACAAATGCCTAGTTAGTACTTTGAGAAATATTTCATCAGTTAACTTTAAACAAAGAATTTTTCAGTTATTACGAAGAATTTTAAAGAAACCTTCACATGGAAGAAACGCAAAAAAAAAAAAAAAAAAAAAAGTAAAATACAAGACATGCTACCTCATTTTGTAAATATTTAATATTTTAGTAAGTAATAATAAAAATAAATGAATGTAAATATTGTATTGAAGAATTGTTAAAGATGGATGTAAAGTTGAATCTATTTACACTAGAATTGTCTGAAATAGATTAAAAAGTATTGCAAGCTCTCATATCGCTGCATAGTATCTCACTGAACAAAATGCTTCATCAAAAATAAAGAACACTAAAAATGTTAAAAAAAAGAAAATATCTTTTCTGTATTACAATACTATAAACTATTTAAGGAATTAATTCAAATTTTAGGAATACAAACATGCCCCTACACGATTTTACAAAGATAAAAAAAAAATAATTATAGTAAAACGTTTTGTTGACTTCTCTAAATTCAGTTGAATGAATGTAATTCATTCTGCAGCAAAATATTTTTATTTAGATGAAATAGATGAGGATGATGTATCAGCAATCTCTTTCCAATAAATGATATAATATTATAACTGGGTAAATTAATCCTAAAAAAGGTACCAAATATAAACATTTAAAAAAAAGAATTCTAAGCAGAGTTTTATAAAGCCAGTGGGATATATATGTTTATATTTGTGTGTGGGTGTATTTTTGATTTTAAAAACTCAATTTTTCTGTAAAACTTCAAAAATTTAGAACAAGACAAAGCAAAACATTTCGAAAAAAACAAAACAAATGAATTTATTTTTCTTGTTCTAATGACACACGACAGCCTACTTTGATAATTTTTTTAATATAAAGCTATGTATTGGTGCACTTAACAAAAAATAACGATAATAATTATAAATTCAAAGTTTTATTCAAAAATTATATGTGAGAAAATTGTTTGTGTCTGAAGAATATGAAAAGATGAAAGCCAAATTTCATAAAAACAGTTTTTGAGAAAAATATAGCAGCCTCATAACTGTTGTAAAACTTTTGATACGATTTTTTTTATTGAATTCCTGATTACGTATAAATTACTGTAATATATCCACCCATTGAAAAATGACTGCTTAACTTTTGTATGGATTTTCTGCAGCTCATTTCAAATTATAAGAGAAACTTCTCACTGTCATAACTTTTTCTCTTTTTGAAGAGGAAATTTAGTACTGGGGAAAACAAGTATTTGAAAAATTTTCAGGAACACTTTGCTGGTTAGTAAAAACAATAGCTTAGAAAATGAAGACAGATGATAGTAAACAATGCTGAAGTACAATAAAGTAAAATTTTTTGTTGAGTTTTAGGAATGAAAAATGATTATAATTCGATCTTGTAAGTGGTTACCAAGTCTAGCAGCTGAAAAAAATTTAAATGTCCCAAACTTAAGTGTTTAAACAGAAAAAAAATGTTTATTACATTAGAGGACATGTTATTGAAGTAAAATGCTTTGTTATTCTGAACATCATCAAGAGAACTACAAGCTTTTGCATTCATGCACTGGCGACTGAAATATTGAAAAGTGACAGGAAAAATTGATAAAAAAAAGTAAAATAATGCAATGTTATTGAAATGAGACTCTGGAATAACAATTAATTGCAGTTCAGTGCTCACTAATCCCTGAAGCGTCCCAACAAAAAATTAAATTAGATTAAAAGAAAATAAAAATATGGATGTTGTATGGGATATTAAGAAGACAAAATGATTTTGTTCAAGGACAACAATTTCAATTTAAACTATTATTTAACTTTTACTAAATAGCTTATGGACTATATTTGCAAGTTTTCTAAGTAAGTTATAATGAAATGAAGAAAGTTCTTTTAAGTAAAAATGGACTTATTGGCACATCAGCTCATGAGGGCTAAGACCTACTGTGCCTGCCTCAGTTTACGTGACTTTAGGCGCTGGGGTGCATTTGCCGATGTTTCGGTCATGTGGTCAGTCCGACTCGAAGCCCCTAGTGTTCAGTTCCCAAGGAAGTTTGACTCTCATTTACCTTTCCACTGAAGGGATGAAAGGTTGAGCCGACCTTGTCCAGCCTGGACACTACACTCAACCACCGGGCTTCTCTTTTAAGTAATATTTAGAGAAAAATGTTATTAGTCTTAAAGTGGATAACAGCAAATAAAGTAATCAAGACTCCAACCCAAGATTCAATTCGAACGCTGCTGGTCATTTAAACTTGTAGCTTAATCATTAAGCTACTACAGTTCTTGAAACGTTCTGGAATCGAATTAGCGTTAACTATTTCACGCATCTACATTTGTGTTTTTCTATTTACTTTTCTTTTTATGGATGCGCACACACACCCTCTCACACACAGAGTGTCTCAGAATTATTGGGACACATTTTATGGGGAGGTAGGAGACACCACAAGGGTTCAAATTGGCATGCAACCCATGGAATCGTCTTCTTTCTGCGCTAGGTGCCACTGTTCGCAAGAACATTGAAGGAAACAGCCCTACATTACAACAGTCATTTTAGCTACAATCGCCAAATAAGGAATATAAAATGTTTTACGAACACCGAGCTGGCAAACATGTACCCGATTTACGGCTTTCCAGAAGGAAATGCATGAGCAGCACAAGGATAGATTGTATAGCGAAAAGTACCCGCAGAGAGATACACGGGACCGCCGGATGTTTACAAATTTAAATCACAATTTCTATGAATATGGAGCATTACAAGGTAATAAGCATAGTGAGTGTGGGGCACGACTGGCTTGAACTTCCAACATGACCCAGTTTTGACCAATAAATATTTCAGATGATCCCAGTCTTGTGTCTCTTCTTTTTTTATACCAGCCATACTACTTTCCCATGAGGTTTCTGACCATGGACTGCTATGCAAATCTGAATCTTTGTGATGACCGCTTCCTTTCCTTAACGTTTATCCCAATAATCCTGAGGATCCCTGTATATAACTGTCTTCGTCCTAATTTACATAGTTCTTTTACACCACCCCAAGAAAATGCATTAATTAAAAGTGCATGACATATAATTTTGCTAAAGCCAAATTTTCAATTTATTTTATAAATGGTTTTATAATTTGTCGAAAGCGAAAATATTTTTTTCCCTCGAGAATTTAAAGCAAAAGAGCCAAATGCTTTGATAATAGTAATTGAAGACATCTTCAAAATTAGATTCAAAGGAAGAAGAAAAAGTTCGAATTCAGTAATTTGAAGCTTTCTGTCTCGATGATTCTACAACTATAAATTATCAGCACATTGAAGAAAGCGAATTGATAAAAGAAATGAAACATTGCAATAATTGTGGGTAATGGTTTCAAGCAACGACTAATTATTACCTTAAAAGAAATTGTGAGTAATCTGTTCTTTATCCTTAGCTTGGTTTTCAGTTTCCAGTCGCTTTGTAATTTTCAGTTTTTTGAAATTGCGCTTTTCTTTACATATTACGTGTGATATTTTTGAGAAGTGTCAAGTCATACGTAAGAAAGCATTTCTGTTCAATTCAGGTTAAAAGTATCGAACAATTTCCATTTTTTTACGTTGATTTTTTTTTCCCCTTCACATTATTAGGTTTCTTTCATTCAAGGATTATGGCCATGAAAGTCAAATTCAAGAAGGTAAGAATTGTATGGTATGTTACAATCGTCGCTTTGAAAGTTTCAAGTATCAATTATAAGGAATAATGAGGGTTGGCTATCGGAAAATGTAATTGACTAGCCCCACTAGTTACAAACGCAAAAATAAGATAGTACTGTTGTATTTGCTATAAAATCTCAGTTCCTCATAATGAAATCCGTTGCTATCTTAGTGAGTTCTGGACTGAAAGTGTAACCTAAACGGGATAGTCACTCATATTTTAACTGAAAGAAACTATCTTATCAAGGATAATTTTCGCTCAAAAACGAAAAAAGAAATTTTTAATTACTTACACTTTATCCATGTGCTTTATTTTCGTATATAACTGAGACAAATAAAAGAAATAAATAATATACGCTAGAATCCTAAATTTAATATAACGTATTCGTTGTCAGTAAAATCTTTAATTAAACTTATAATTTTTATTGTTTTCACAATATTTAAAAAAAGGAATGAAACTGTTTTGGTCTTCTTTTTAAGGTATCCGACTATTTGCGACAACTTTTTTTTGAAAAAAGGGAAATATGGGGATTTTTTTGTGATTTTTAGATTTAATTAGTATATTTTAAGAAAAAATCTTAAAATTGAAAGCAGGAAAAAAAATTTTATTATTAAAATGGGAAAAAAACTGCTAAAATGCACAAAAAATTACATAAACGGGGCCCGCTCTGTACAAAAATTTTATGAGAAAATTCTTAATTTTTCAATTTTGATGTGTTATTTTATTATTCATGTTTGAAATGACCTTCAAGATAAGAGATATTTTTATTTTTACAAAAACTAGAGCACTTTATCTTAGGGATTATATGAAATTGCTTAAAAAGATAGTGATTATATTCACATAAAGGACTGTAAATTTTGAAATAAAACAGTGATTAATAAATCTGAATATCAAAACACTTCTACTGTTATACAGAACATACACAAAAAATTTCAGCAAATTATTTTCAAAACTTTTTGAGCAATCGCTGTCCCCGTTTGAACTTTTCGCAAAAAACACATTTCGAGTAAAACGCATCTTAAAGTTTGACATCTTGTGTAAAGTTATGGCATCTGCTTTTACTAAAACACTTGTAGTTTTTGTTCTAGTGAATGAAAAATAAAAAACTTGGTACTTTTATTAAGCTAATATGATGGCCTATAAAATAAAATCATAAGCAAAATTTGTCAATTTTTGGAAAAAATCATGATTTTAGGGTAGTCGGATACCTTAAATATAAGTTGAAGTACGGATAACACTCACAAAAGAGAGTCCTAATAGTTGTTCTATATTAGACGGGGATATTTCAAACTGCTTAAACTTTAAATATAAATTCCAAAAAATTTAAGAATTCAAAACCAAACAGCTACAAATGCAAAATTATGAGTTATTTAGTTTAGAAAAGTTTTTTATTTTAATATTTAATTAGAATACCATATACTCCCTTAGAATAAAAGATTACATCAATTAATTTTAAAAATTAACTTTGCATAAAAATGTAAACAGTTAATGTGAGGGTGCTTTAACAACACCAAATTTTTAAATAATGCTAACGATAAATTTTTAAATGTTAAAATATTTTCAAGATATTCTATTCTACATGTATCATAAATGAATCAAATAGCTGATGGGGATTTTTACTTCTAGTATAAATATATTAATGTAAATATTATTTTAATTTAAAAGAAAGTACTCTTAAATCGATACTCTTAAATAAAACTCTTACTCGATTACTCTTAAATCCATCATACAACACGTTTACCTAAAAAAGTCAGTGGCTTAACTGTTTACAGATTCAACCGACAGTGAAGCAATATTTTAGAATTACAACTTAGTTTTCTTACAACCTTAGTATCAAAACTTAATTTTATAACCACTTTATAATTTTGCAGATGCTATCACCATTTTACTCAACTGTTAAGGTGACTCATTTTATTATTTTCATTTATTTATTTTGGAAGCAGTTACAAATACAAAAATTATTTTTTACACACCTGTCCATCTATTCATTCGAAGCATTATAATTGCTTCTTATTGAAATAGTCACAACTTATGTTAATAAATATTAGGTCAAATTATGACACAATTTTGAATGTTAAATACTTTACTTCAGAAGTTTACAACATTTACGGGCATAATCAACTATATTGTTCAGAATTTTCTCTGAAATTAAAGTAAATACTTTTCCCGCCATTTAATTCTTTCTAATATAAGAAAGAATGTGTTAGAAAGGAATTAAAAAAATAATGAAAGAAAAAAAATCCACAATATAATCATTTTTGATTATAAATTAAAGCTTTAGATTGCATTAAATGATTTAAGCAAGATAATAAGAATAAGATAATAAGAATAAGATAAAATAAGAATAAGATAATAAGAATAGATTTTAAATCATAGAAGTAAAATATTTTTGACTGTGTGGGTAACATTTTCCAGTACAACTAACAGAAATTTCACCTTTCCTTTTCTAAATTGAGAGAAACTGAAAAGCGAGATGTGAAAATATTAGTTTCATTATTACTTTTCAAGGAAATTGCTACTCAACAGGAACTAAACCAAGGTGACTCATTAAAACTTGATGATTTATTTTTATTTTATCAACTGCTCTTCCCCATAATGATGTGAGCGGCTGTTATTTTTATTTTGGATGTAAAGTTGATAAAAAATTTGTTAATATGACCATGCCATCAAAAGAATCGCGGTCGATGACCGCAAATATATGAGCTATTTTCTTTGAAAGTGGTGTAAGTCCATTTTTGACAAAAAGTTAGTGAATTATAACATTGAATGCAATCTCCTATGGGATTTTTATCTCTGTGAACAGTTCCCCAAAAAGTCCTTCAAAATTTTCATCATTTTGCCAATATAAATTTACGTAGTTAATGAAATTATAAATATAATTACCTAGAAAGTGGTATTTATCTCTAAATAATATAAAATGAACTTACGCCACTTTCAAAGAAAACGGTTCATATATCTCTTTCCGTCATCATTAAAAAAAGATGAACGGTCACTGACTTGTTAAATCAAATATTGGCTTACATTTTCTTTAATAAATATGTATATCGTAGAAGCTCAACTGAAAATAAAGCATTTAAGGGGAAAAAAAAGGATTGAATTGTATACAGCTACATGGCTATTTTTAAAAGAACTTTTGATGGTTGTTAAAGAAATATCTTCTGGATAAGCAATGCGCGAAGTGTGTATCGAAATAATTTAATAAAAATTATTTTAAAACTCTTAAGTATTCTATATTATATAATTTTTCCTATTAAATTTTATTTCCCCTCTTTAATTGTTTAATGTGTATGTAATTTGCTTCATGGACTATTTTAAAGTCTTATGAGATTGCATCCATGGTACACTCGTATGCAAAATTAAGAACGTATGCATATTATGCCGAATTTATGATAAACATAATACAAAATTTAATAAAATTTGGTATTAATATACATCTGTAGCAGAAAAAGACATATAGTATTGAAAATTCAATTCATCTAAGCTTGATTATTAATAAATATAGTTCAGGGACGTCTAAAATCCACTTGATCTAATTGAAAACGATTCTAATAGGAGTGGGTCTTTCACATTCGGATAGATCACACAGTATGATGACATACTTGAGAGGAAATGGTTGAGAATTCACCATGAGGCAGACAGTAAATTTCCTTCCTATAGCAAAGCAGATTTTAGATCCTATATCAGGGATGGCGATCCAATGGCACGCGTGCCATTTATAGCACGGGATACAATATTTTGGGCACACCACTGATAAAAACGGTTTTCATTTTAATTGAAAATAACAAAGTTCACTATGAAGTATTACGAGAAACGTGAGTGATCAGTCACAGCGAGATTTTCTCAGTTCAAAGAATTATCGGGAATGCTCAAGTTTTTTATGTACCGCGCGTGTGATGTGACTTCATTTAATAAACTGAATTTGTCCGAATTCTATTAGTTGTAAACTGAAAAATTGGAAATGCAACTGATTGATTTCCAGGCTAGTTCAATATGGATTCCAAAATTTGTTGAAAAATAGAGAAAGTTGGAATTGATTAAAACAGAATGATTAACAAGCAATATAAACAAAAATGCTAATAATGAAATTTTGGAAACATGGAATTCGATTCCAGATACATTTAGCTGGTTGAAAAAACTGGCTCATGCTATTTTAACCATATTTTCATCTATCTATGCCTGCGTGTCATTATTTTCAGAGATGAATAACATTAAACACTCACTTAGAAACCGTTTGGAAGATGATTCCAATTCAACTTGCATTCTGGTAAAAGTAACATCTTACAATCCTAATACATGTTATTTGTCATCTAATCTACCACAACTGAATTTCCAACGTTACTTTAATTTGAATTACACGTATAAATAAAACATTTTCTACTATACTGTGCAAATTGTATTTTTTCGTTGTAATTAAAGAGTTTTGAGTTGTTAGTATTTAGTTTTGTTATATTTTCTCAATAATCACAAGTCAAAATTATTTGACAGGCACGTCTATACCTCCTTAAACATTTTTTAAAGAAAAAAATGGCACGCTAATCCAATAGGTTCGCCACACCCCTGTCCTATATGGTTCTGAAAGGGGATGGCAAAAACAATTGCTTTTCCAGGAGGAACTCGGCTTGTTCTATAATGTTAAGTTCAGGAGATGGTACCGGTTACTCCATGCAGTGAATATATTTACTTGCCAGGTAATCGTAGACAAGCTGAGTTCATTGTGGATGAGCGTTGTCATCAATTAACTAGAATCCAGATCCAGCTGTATTCTTTAAAAGTCGAACATACACAGGGCTCTAAGATGTTCCTTAGAATGATTCTTTTTTAAAATGTAATTCTGAAACCAACGTTGTGGGATCAATAGCTCAACTCCTCTCTCCCTTCCTGTTTCTCAAAAAATGGAATTATGTAAACAGAATCTTATACTGTAACTTTTTAAATCATGTAAATAAACTTTAAATTTTATTTCTTGTACATAGCTCAATTCATTCAGACGTGAGTAAGCTAATTAAAATTGACTATGGATTTTTAACAATTAATATACACTTAAATCATTAATTAGAGAGATAAAGCTCCGTTACACAGGAAACTCCGTGGCGTACGGGGCTGAAAGATGACTCTTGCTTTTAGACAACAACTTAGCGTAAAAATATTGAAACAAATGTCAGCAGCTTCGTGCGGCGAGAACCTCTCCTAACGAGAAACAGTACAGCAACTGAATATTCCACACAGATTATATTACACAAAACTCAAGGGAAAGAAAACGTTGCCATCGCGAAAAGGCAAAATACAGTCGATGGCGATGGTATAAAAACGGGAATAAAACTATTTATTTTGGAGATAATATATATAAATTGTAAATAAAACTAAGAATTGGATAGAAATGAAATATATATCACATAAATGAAAGTACAAAGCACATTAATAATAAAATACAGTTTGAACAATAATAAAAACACAAAATAATAATAAATAAAATTCCGTCTAAGCATACGATTTCACAAAGGCTTCATGGGAGAGGGCTGCCGTTTGCTACATTCACTACAACACACAAGAAAGAGCCTACAATATGATAGAGGCAACAAACGCTTTTGACTAAACTCAGGTGTAGTATATTATGACTCGAGATTCAGCTTGTATTACGAATTACTCAAGATTCAGTTTAAACGAACACTTAGTCTCAGTGTACCTGAATCAAGAGTGAGTCTGCTCACGATAGTATCCTCAGGGACATCTTAAAACTTCTCGAAGCCCTGGGCCCCTATTCAAAACTAAGCCACCCTAGGACCCTACACAAATGCGGAACTATGACACTTAAAAGTATACAATGCATAGCATACGTTGTCAAATATTCGTACAAACAATAACTTGGAACAAATAAATGTGCATGACTTCTAATAGCGCAAATCTGCTCTACCAACTTATAGCCTTTTGACTGAATGAGTAATAATGGTGTATGGCAGTGCTTCTCAAACTTTTAACTCTTGCGACCCAGTTTTCAATCAGAATTTTCATCTCGCCCTCCTCCATACAATAACAATGTATTGATTTCAAAAATAACGTACTAAAAGCTACATGTTGAAGCTGCAATATGACTTTAATTATAAACCGTACAAATTATCAAGATAAGTATTAAATTTTGTGTATAGAATTATTAATCTTGAACTTAACTTAGTATTGATAAATTAATTATCAAATATAATACATTATGTAGTGCAGATGCATTTATAAGTATATTAAATCAATGTAAATGTGTATTTTACTTTTTTATTATATCAGAATGTATTTTGTTTTGCTTCCTTTCAGTAAATTTGCAATTTTTCAAATCTTTTATTTTTGGCATGCTCGCGCCCCCCTTGTAAGATTACCACCCCCCAAGGGGTGCGCACCCTACAGTTTGAGAAACGCTGGTGTATGGTGGTTGGCCTAGGCCTGTACGTGAACGACGGTCATCATATGTAGCCAATTGACATATTACATGAAATTACCAGTTTTCTGGAGAATGCAACTGGAAATAAAATTTAAGGTCATGAAAACAGAGATGGGCACTCTTGCACCACTGAGTTTAGTTTACTTTAAATTATCTAACTGCTATTTAAACTTCAAAAGATATATATAATTGGAAGTTTTATTATCATTAATATTGTAATTATTTTCATAATTCATTTGCTTTCAATTTGTCTTAACTTCCATTAAGATTATTTTAATTCAAATACATTTCTGTGAAAGAGAGAAATGTTCCATAGAATGCATTACTTGGTGGACAATTATATTTCTGTAAATAATATTTCTCGTGTATACGATATCTCAATGTGCTCTCGCATTAGCACATTTACTAAGTTATCACGCAAGAATTTCATTAACTTAATTAGTAGAACACGAATACTGCATTTTATTCATGACGAAGAAACGAAAATCGAGAGGAACAATCTTGTGGAACCAATATCGTTGCATTTTATGCTTTCTTTTTTGTTTTATTTTTTGGTTGTTATGCAAGATATTTATTGCTACTGATTAATACATAATGAGATAATATTTTTTTCCAATAAAAAAAACCTCCATCAACTAAGTGATGATGCGATACACTGTTTTATTAATTTTCCGGTTGATTGATTGTTGATCAACGTTGCCCTTAACGGCAACACAAGGACTATTGGCGATGGACCTTATAACTTACTAACTTTTCTGGATTCTAGTAGTAATGGATCTGTTCTCTAAAAAATGACTTAAGGAACCAATAATTCATTTAGTGGTCTTCCTTTTTATCCTATCATTTGGATCCTTCAAGTATGAATGGGAAAGATATTTTCTTAGTTTGAACCTGAAAACTCGATAACATATGTATAATTGTAGTACTTTATTGATTTCATGTTTAAAAAAATGATACATGTCAGAACAAATCGGTTTAATTCAAACAAATAATAATTTCGGAAATTAGAAGTTAAAATGTTTAACTTAGAAATTTTAGCCAAACTTTAGAAGACAATTGTGAATTTCGCATGACAATTCTAATGTATATTATTTTAAAATGTAATTGATTAAACATTGATGTGTAAATCCAGTTCTAGAGAGACCTATAATACACAAAAAAAGTTTCATCTGTGTAAAAGAGATTTATAAATTTTCTAAAATTCATATTGGTATTCATTATGTGATGATATATTATGTATTAAGAACTTAAACTATATTGGGGTAAAATTTTTAAAACATTAATTTTCTATCTTTATTAATATGGTATTTGAATATTATCATTTTTAACATTTATATTATTTAAACATTTACATTAATTTTATATCTTTATTAATATGGTATTTTGAAAATATTATCATTTTAAACATTTTTATTATTGCATAGATCAGGGTTCGTGAGCTTTATGCTGCAGAACAAAACAGTTCTTCAAGAGCAACGCAATTTATGGTTGAAATTTATAGTTTTTAAAATACAGAATAAAGCAGTAAAATTAGCTCAATGTTCCAGAAGGTTTTCACACATTCTAAAGGGCTCAGACACAACTATCAGTGTCTAAAAATATAGGTACGTATGGTTAAAGATAACCCACACGCGACCTCTTGATTAATATACAGTGGGTGATCGGTTAACGAACAGATTCGTTAACGAACAAATCGGTTAACGAACACTTTCGCGAAAGATTTTTGTGATCGAATAACGAACACATATTCGGATAACGAACACTTTCAAGGAAGAATTTTTGTGTTTGGACAACGAACACATATTCGGATAGTGAACAAAAC
Organism: Trichonephila inaurata madagascariensis; assembly: GCA_019973955.1. NCBI lineage: Eukaryota > Metazoa > Arthropoda > Arachnida > Araneae > Nephilidae > Trichonephila > Trichonephila inaurata. The sequence goes on along the minus strand of BMAV01024945.1, from coordinate 18,206 downwards.
GAACGAATTTTAACGAGCACTTCTCGGCTCTGAAAAAAAATTAATATTAAACATTTGTTATCATTTTGCATACAAAATGAGATCACTGAAAGGAGAAATGTTTAAAGTATGCTTAGTACTGATAATTACTAATGAAACTTGAATTAACAATGAATTTAAAGGTCATTCAATAATTATTATTATGACTAAAATCAATACACACTTGAATACTTGAATTTCAATATGAATATCAATATTTTCTGATAGCTCATAAGTTATGGGCGAGTGGATTTGCTGACATAGCAACTAAATTAAGCGAATTCTTTCTTTTAAATTAAGTAATTTTAAACAGAGCAGACTATAAAATATAAAGGTGCCGATGACGCGCTACTGCCGTAAAAATACATGAAATATGAGAAACGGACTAAAAATCGCTTTTCATCTCTCCTGAATTATGTTGCTTACCTATTAAACTTCAAAGTTATATTGAAAAAAAAATCCAATAGAATATTCATACACATTAGACCATCAGTTTTGGTTTTGATTTCATTTTCTTAGGGTCCCCAGAACGAATTAATCGATTTCACATAGAAGTCTATGGTGAATCGATGATCGTTTAACGAACAATTCGGATAGCGAACATAGTCTTGGAACGGATTCTGTTCGTTAACCGATCACCCACTGTATTCAGCAATTAAACTATTGTAGTGCGAATTTTAAAATATTAATTTTCTAACGATATTAATTTGGAATTTTGAGAATATTACCATTTTAGTGTAATAATTTTTACAGGGTGTACCAAAAATAGTGTCCAAACTCTGCACATACAGGTTCCTCGTTGGAAGTGCATAAAAAATACCCAAAGAACTGTACTTGTAATTTCCATAGTTAGCAAGAAAAATACGGCAAGTGATGAAGAAGGAATGGTGATACGTGATGGCGCCTCAGCACATCTGTGCTCCTGTACGTGATTGGCTAGATATGGTATATCCCTGACTGTGAATTGGAATTAGGGATCCGGTTGTATTGCAGGCATGGTCGCCAGATTTCCCACTGTTGGATCTTTTTCATATTAGGAATCGTAAGGATTTGGTGATATGAGATGTAGTGACTCCACAAACTGCCTTATTTTCTAATCTGCATGCTGCTTATATTTCAGTGGACATCATGTTGGTCCACCTGTGCACTCATCCATTCCACAGAGCTCTTAAGGTATCCGACTACGTTCGGAACCGTGATTTTGCAAAAGCGTATAAATGGATAATATTTATGATATTTAGTGTCACTTAGATTAGAAAATTGTTTTAAGAATATTATTACAATAACAAATTATTTTACAATAGTGTGACAAAAAATGAACATAGAATGACCCATTTTCAAAATATTCTCCTTTTGTGAAAAAATGCTTCTATTATAATAATATTTTGCCTGTATATGGCTCAGACCTCTGTACAGAGCCTCAACTAGAATTTTTGAAATATATAACTTAGAAGTGGGTTTATCCAGAGGTCTGAGCTATATACAGGCAAAATATTAATATAATAGAAGCATTTTTCACAAAAGGAGAACATTTTGAAAAAAGGTTATTCTAAGTTCATTTTTTGCCAAAATATTGTATTTAAATAATTATTTTTGTCACAATATCCTTAAAACAATTTTATACATGTAATCTAATCTAAGTGACACTAAATAGTATGAAAATTATACATTTATGCGCTTTTTTAAAATCACGGTTTCGAACGTAGTCGGATACCTTAAGCCTGCCTCGATATGCACATTTTGAACATCTGCTTTTTTAAAAAAAAATATTTGCATGCATTGCAATTTATGTGTTCAATATAGTGTTTTTTCTCTTGCTTCGTCGTATTTTTTTCGTAAATTATGGGTCACACAGGTAAAAATTTTTGGGTATTTCTTATGTATACTCCCAATGAGGAATCTGGTTTTACAGAGTTTCGTCACTATTATTGGGACACGCTGCATATTATGCCTTTAAATTATACTTAAAGAATTTCAGAAACGGTGTACATTGAATGAAATAAATTACATTGATGATAATTGAGCTTACGTTAGTTTAAAAGATTATAATCAATAGAGAGAGAGTATCTTCTCTTCTATTGGCAATTTCTTTTAATACTTCCACAGTACATAATATATAATTTCATACTTCAGCAACTCAAAAACTTTAGATGATTTCGGCTTGTATTAATTCATCCGAAAATATATATACCGTAAAATTCGGCGTATAACGCGCACTTTGAGCACAAAAAATAAGATCGAAATTAACGGGTGCTTGTTATACGCCGGGTATAAAAATGAGATCTTTAAAAATAAAAGAAAAGAGAGATGAAGATTAAAAAATTAGACTTCTACATATATTGGAATACAGTTTATTTAAAAGGAATGACATTCCTTACGAACTTAACGGGTTGTAATTCTAAGGCCTGGCATAATACCTTGAATAAATGACTTCAAAGTATAAGAGCATTACCCATGTACATTTTAGGTTTCGTTGTAAAAAAGGGGATGCGCGTCATCGGTGAATATACGAAGGCTATTTTTAGGCTATATTAGCGAAGAACGCGATTCAAACGCGATTCAGATAGAGATTCACGATAGCTACTCTTTCACTAGAATTTTCCAATATTTATCGGCCGGTTGGGTACCAAATTGTGACTGAAGACCTCAATTTTAAGAAATTGTGTTCTCGGTGGGTACCCAGACTACTCACAGCGGAACACAAAGAGAAGAGGTCTGCCTTTTCATTGGACTTTTTGATTCGTTACGAGGAAGAAGGGGATGACATGTTAAGTCAAAACACACGCGTTACTTGAGATGAAACTTGGGTATCCCATATCACCCGGAATCAAAGCAACATTCGTTGGAATGGCGCCACGCATTCTCTCCCGTCAAGGTCAAAGCAAAACAAACGCTGTCATAGCGCAAGATTATGGGAACAGTGTTCTGGGACTGGCGTGGTGTTTTGCTGGAGGATTTTATGCCGCAAGGAACAACAATCAACTTAGGTGCCTAATGCGCCACTATACGGAAGCTAGCATTGCAAAACAAACGGCGCGACATGCTGTCCAAAGGTGTTTTGCTCCTCCACGATAACGCTAGGCCTCACACTTCTCGAACGACTCGGGAGTTAATCGAATCTTTTGGCTGGAAGGGTTTGGATCATGCATTATACAGCCCCAACTTTGCTCCGATCGATTTTCACCTTTTCCGGTACCTCAAACACAGTCTTTGCTGGAAGCGTTTCCGTCACAACGAAGAAGTGAAAGCAGTCCTGAACTCTTGGCTGTCCGACAAGGCGGCAGATTTCTTTGAAGAGGGTTTTCAAAACTTAGTTCTAAGGAATGACAAGTGCATTAATTAACTCAGAAACTATGTAGAAAATAAGCAAAAGTATGTACAATCCTAAAATAAAGGGCTTCTGAAACAAAATATTGTTGTTATTTTTTTAAAAACAAACGGACCTTACTTAAAAACACCCCTCGTACCTAATTATTAAAAATTGCAACTTGAAAGTATAGGAGCGTGTTATACAGCGGATTTCATGGTATATAATGAGAAAAGATTGTGCAATACTTAATTTGCAATTACAAATGTATAGTTTAATTTATTACATATCAGTATTTAAAATAAAATTTATTCATCATTCCTGTACATTATTTTCTTACTCATAAGACTTTAAGATAATATTTAGATATTTTTCGTGATATTATTTATATGATTTTTAGAAAAAAATACCCATTCACATTATCAAATCCTTAATTCACAAGGGAATTACTAAATCAAAATCCAACCTATCTTTTTTTTTAATAAATAAAGTAAATGTATATTTTAGATCTTTTAAGGGTTCACAAAAGCTTAGTTCTTGAATATTTCAGTATGTATTTCACTAACACAGCATTAATAGTTAAATATAACTTTATGTTGAAAACAATTACAGCGCAGCACGCAAAAAACTGAAAACTATGCAAGAAAGACTTTTAAATTTATAATTACAGCAATTCTAAAATTTTCTAAGCAAATAAAGGTTGCATAACTTAGCCAGTAAAATAGGAAGAGATAAGCATTCTTTTCCCGAATCAATGAAGGGAATTATTGGGAAAATTATCTTATATTCTGTATCCCTCTGCTAATGCATTTGAGATGGTCCAAAGAGTTGTCGATAATAGTTAGAAGTATTTTGTCACAATATAGAAAGACTAATCAATAATCAAGCCCTAATGCACTTTCCCTTGGTCATTCTGATTTAATGATACTTCATGTGATTAGCTGTTTTTTTTAAAAATTTATGGTCAGCTTAATTGGGCGTTTAGATGTGTGTAACTATTAGAAGAAACTCTTGCTCGCAATAATTTTTTTCTGTCAACTGCATTGAAAGGATCTTTTTATATAAGTTGAGATATATATGATTTAAAATATTTAATTTACAGACTTCACACACACACACACACACACACACACACACA